>JASDQU010109106.1:36577-68168 GCA_032191745.1 Picea mariana
GTCGATTTGATTATATCTTGCGCGATACAATGAGCAAATTGGTTAACTATGCTAATTGTATTTTCTATGTTGGGACCAATTCGCATATCATTTGTTACATAATCGAATTTTGAATGGATAACAATAATAGATGTTACGATGTGAATTGTATTCTGATAATAACAGATGCGTTATTCGATTGAGATTACAGAGATGGATTGATTGTATCAAATCTTTTGATTTGTGTCTATAATTAAATCTAGTTATATGCATGTTTTGTTGACTCTGTCTAAACCCTGTTTGTCGACTATGGAGTGGTCTAACATGAAGATTGTTGAGTCGATATTTGTGGAGATGATCCGATTACATTGGAAGCAATTCATACATCGTGCATTCAATTGAATGCCATCAATCTGCTGTTGTGATTATAATTAGTCAATTACAGTTACGAGTTTACTTGTGAATTATTTGAAACGCAGCAAATGAGAACTGTGGTTGGATTCTATTGATACTGTGATGCGTGAAATTGTAATGGCTTTCTATATTGGAAATGATATGAATCTTATGCTTACCGATAATGATGGTTTGTATTTCATGCGATTTGGTTTGTCATTCATTTCATTCATGGAATAGTCTTGTTAAGATGTGATGCGATTTTATGCCGATTGGGAAAACAGAGTATCTCTACTCTATCCCGATTGTATTTTGTTTGATTTGGTTGGATTTAATCATTAGTGATTTATTGATTATTATTAGATGATTGGATTCGATTTGATTGTATATCTGGTCATGTTTACTATCTTAGACCAGCTACAGAATCAAACGATTATGTAGCTAAGTCTGTAAAAACAATTTTTATTTGTTTTTCAAGTAAAACATCCTCCTAACTTGGTTTTTGTGTTCTATTGCAGGGCAATTCGAATTTGCAATGGATATCATGGGCATTTAGGGGATGATCTACAGATTTCACTTGCATTTTTAGTTACTTAGTTTAAGGGATTTTGGGATTATTCCCAGATTGTGTAAACTGTTTACTATTATTCACAAGGATGTTTTACCTTGTGAAAAACCTATATAAACCTATGATTTTGTGATAATCGATCATACTCAGTTGGGGAGAACAAGGATATGTAATGTTGATTCAAACTGGAGCAGAATTGATGCGTTGTTATAGCTTTTGCTTTTCAATATATCGACACTTTGTTCCAAGTTTTGTATATCATTTTGTTTTTGGTTTAGTATTACTTTGCTATCTGGATCAAATTCAAGTGATATAATTTCTTATTGTTATACATACCTTGTTTCTTCCAATTTGATAAAAGACATAACAGTTAAGGATTCAATTTATGAATGATAGCTTTGTCTTCTTTATGAATTGAATTATCATGTATAAGTTAGCTGCATAATAGGTTTCCCTTTTGCAGGAATTCATAATCTTAAGACTGTTATGATTTCTTTTATGTCTTGATTGTCCTGTAACCTACTTCAGGAAGCATCATAGCTGATCCTTTGTGAGAAGCTTAAGGGCTAAATGGTATGAATTTCTTCCTCCAACCAGCTTACGAAGCAATCATACACAGGGCAGACTTGGAGCGTATCCAGGTCAAATTAGTTAGATGTTTATTTCTTTGATTAATTAGTATAATATAAATGATAGCTTAGTTAGATTTATATTATATTGTTTAATATCAGTAAGATAGATTAGATTGTTCGATTTCAGTAGTTTTTATTTCTTTTTCATAAACATAAAAGATAAAAAATAGATTCTCGGCTGTCTCAGGGCAACGAACACATGAGTTTTGCAGGTTTTAATCAAATCTGTAGGCTGTCCATAGTGTACATTTTGTGAATAAGAAATAATGTAGTTGATAATTAGGCAGTTGATTTGAGTTATTATAATCATAGTTAGTATCTTGTAAATATATAATAGTTAGTAGTTTATAGTTAGATTAGCATAGTTAAGTTAAGTTTGTTTTATTAGTTTCTAGTTTCCTCTATTTTAGTTTGATTTCTTTTATTTAGTTAGTTAGTTTGTTTTAGTTAATTTTATTAGTTTCAAGTTTCCTTAGTTTAGATTATTTAGCTCAGATCACTTTTCTCTTTGGTTCCCTTAGGAGACCTTAGAGCGGCCAACGGAGCCGTTAAACTCATCAGGGTGGTCCATTTCAAACGGCTTGGGTTATTTAGACAACCCCGAACCGGTTCCACTCTCCCAGTTGACGTATGGACTATTTCGCCTGTCAACAGTGCTGAAGTTTCCTGCTTTGGGAATAGGGTCATGTTCTCTGGTTATAGAATAGTTGGTCTTTCCTTTTGCAGTGTCTTGAAGGATTTCTTTTCCAGTATGTTATTTCTTTAATGTAATCCGAGATTCTTTGGACAATTATTTCTTTAAACATTGAACTCTGCAATAGGTAGATTGTTTTCCTGTAATTCAAGTTAGAAATTCAGTTTGTTCAAGGCAAAGTGTGATTAATATATTTTTACTACAAATCTAGGTTGATTTTGAGATTGAGCATATATAGTGCGTGGTTACCTTTGAAATAAACAAACTTCCTTGGGTTGACAATTTATGTAGCACTTGATTGTTTAGTTAAATAAGCAATTATAGTGACCAACACCTGGTAATCTATTAAAATTCATACAATTATACATCAATCAAACTAAAGTACCTTAATCATATTGTTGGGGCTACCAGAATTTGCTACCATACTTACTTCAATGGTTGAAATCAATGAAAGCCAACCCAATTAATTAACAACAACAATGAAAACCACTTCACAAAGTACTGTAATAAAGCAATAAGACACTACTTCAATATCTAATGATTATTGTTTGCTTAGTACAAATTCCCAATGGTTTCATGGATGATTTTAGAGTTGTTAGGGGCTGCAACAATGGTTTTAATAGTAGCTATGAAATCGGTAACAACTTCAACATTACTACTCTAGAAAGACATTTAAACATACACTTTAACACTTATTGATAGTACATTTCCTTATACAAATTATGTGATTACTTAGATGGTTAGTAGGTTGAGATAAGATGAAAAATGCTAGTTGTAGTTGTGATTATAATAGAAACAAATTAGATGTTAGTATTTCTAGACTAGGTTAGCAAAATAGTAGAGTATGAAGTGAAATTATTTGAGTTGAGTTTTGTCGAAAAGTAAGAGAAGAGGAATAGCGCCTTCAAGGGTAATCGAGTCAAGGACGACTGCTTCTTCTAAGGCTGCGAATTAATGATGATGCACAAAAGTCTAAGAGGGAAAATGTATAGGAGAAGTAGTAACTTAAGTCCTCCCAGGCTTTGAAATCAAGAGACAAAATGCTAGGGTGTAAGAAATTCTATGCCCTAGCACCTTGCTCTCCTTATCCTTTTAATGGAGTAAAAATTATGGAACAATAACCAAGTACAAAACCCTTAGAGTGCTATAAATTTAGGGCTTTAGGGTTTCACTAGTTACTAGATAAATATAATGAAAAGCTTGGCAAATAAAAAGTAAGAAAGTAGCAACTTAATTTTTTTACTTCAAGCATTAAATACACCATGAAATTTCATAATCTTGTATGAGAAAATAAAACCATGCAATAAACCATTCAATAGATGACAAAATGCATATTTCACTTACTTTCACCAAGAATAATCATGAGAATACCATGCAAGATCACCATAAAACTTCCAAAATTGATCCAAGTTGCAAAAATCAGCCTTAAAGAAGAGTGGTGCCTCACAATTTCATCCAATAACGCTATTAGGAAAAAAAATTCAGACCTCTTGTCTCAAATGACAAGTTGTGATGAAAATGAATGTCGCTTTCTGCTTATTTGTTCAAAATTTAACCTAAAATTAATTTCAGTTCATAATTACTGGGACAACCTGACCATTTTTTTACACAAATTAATTATGGAAAAAATAAAATTAATTTTCATTTAATAATCACTCCAGGGCTGATGTCATGCCCCTCTAGGGTGACATTGATCCCCGAGTCTGGAACACTAGGAAGGGAAGGTGAAACATTGGGCTTCCAAAGGACTGAAACCCTGCTCTCATTTCCCAATGCCTCATAAATGTCATCCAATATGACACCATATCTCTATATGATGTCTAGGGATATCATGGTGACTTCCAGGGCCCTCAAGGGATAACGCTTATGTGGGAAGAGCAAGGTCCATTGGGTCTAGGTCTTCCAGGGTGCCACCAAAGGAAACATCCTTCTTTCTCCTCGTGTAAATATTCAATCTCTTCATACCCCTGGCTAGGGTTTCAACATCCATCAATGGGATTTAATCCCCCATGAAGGTCTGAGCTAACCATTCCCTCATGTGTACCTTTCCACTTGGCAAGGTCCTACATAAAAAAAAATTATGCCCTCTAGGGTTTCATAATTCATAGAGATCATATCGTGTAAATCACATCCAATAATTAAATTACCCAAACATGTGCATCAAGCCCCCCTTAACCTAAGAAAATGCTCAAGGACATTATGCAATTTGACAATTTAGGTTCGGAGAAGGTCTCGAGGTGTCCTGATGGTTTAACCTCTCCTAAGTTTGGGGAGTTTCCTAGGTGGGATATTATCCAAGTCATGTAAGTGTATGAGGTAGCATGGGGTAGATATTTGGGCATGGGGTGCATGTAATAACAGGGAAATGTAAAGTCTTACTTGTGGGTGCCTTTATAGAGGGTGGGTTGCACCTTGTCATGAATGAAATTGTTTTCTACTTCATTCATTGACTTTTCTTCTTAGCTTTATTTCTTTTGATCTTTTTCTCTTGTGCTTCAAGGAAATATTTGAGGGCCACTTTCCTTGCTTGATGACCATAGGTGACAGTGTTATCCACAAACATTTCATGGAACTGAGAAGGTTGGCTCATGATGAGACCCCCTTTCTCTTAGCTATGCCACCAAGAGACACTACCCTGGCTTGGTAACCATATAGGTGGTAGTGTCATACCGCTACATGCCCATGGTCATAATAGGTCGGCTCATGATGATACCTCCTATCCATCAACTAGCACCTTGAGTGTTTATGCTATCTTATGGGTCCCCTTTTCTTACTGAGAATATTTTCACTTCCTTCTTGGGAATCCCTAAGAGAAGTATCTTGAAGGTTTCAACATTGGATTTTAACTCTTTGTATCTACTTTTAACCTCTTGGCCTTTATCCCCTTCTTCCCACAAGGTAAGGTACAACCTTTTCTAGTGTAGCCAATCCTAATGACCAAACAAGGATAGGGGATATGAAAGGAATAAATCTGGAAATGGTATCTATGTGTTGAACAACTGAGAGGGGGGGGTGAATCAGTTGTTGCTGTGCTTAAACAATTATGCCCATTTTAGACTCTTTACAGAACACTCAACGACAATCACAATAAAGAAGGGAAGTAAGAAATAGAATATTCAACATCAATCACACACATGAAATATATAGAGACATGTATTTCCTGAGGAAACCCATAAAGGAAAAAACCTCCTCTTCTTGATATGATGAGTAATATTTTTTTTTTTTACATTATCATTCTTATGAGCTCTAATTCTTCTTGAGTCTACAACCTTTTTTTTACAAGAATCAACTTGCTGAGAGCACCAACTCTCTGGTTTCTCTAGCACCCACTAGAAGGAAGCACCAACTCCCTGAGTGTTCCAACACCAACTAGATGGAAGAAACAACTTCCAGTCACACAGACACCAACCTGTATAACAGAGAACAATAGTTCTCCCTTGCACCACTCTGCCACCTTGGTTTTGCTGGCAGCAACTAGATGGAAGCTACACCTCCCTGTGTTCAAGCACCCACTTGAAATTTTGAGGACACTAGTCCTCCCTAGAACCTCCCTACCACCCTGAAATATAAATCTTTGTTTTTCTTGAATTTATCGCAGTGATACAACATTTATCTATGGATTTCCAGTCTCATCATTGTTTTTCTACACTACTCTGCTCTGCCTGCATCAGTGTCTCTCTGCTCGCCTACACTGCGCTTTCTGTTCTTCTACATTTAATGCTCTATGCACCGTCTCTCTTCTATGTGCTATGCCTCTACATGCTCTTCATTGCGTCACTATTCTTTCCTACAGGCTGTTCACTGCATCTCTTCCTCACCACTGCATAGCTAACCAACATAATCACCTCACTTCTCTATTATGCATCTCTTTCTCACATTGAGTCCTCTACCTGATCATCATGGAAACTCTTCGTCCTCTTTGGCGGTTCACTCCATGTGTTCATCATCAGTGGTCGTTATCCCAAGATTCTTCAGCTTCTTTGGAAGTTACAGCCTTCGATGCATTTCCATATGTCAATTTTCTAAATGATGAATCTTCAGTTCACTAGCAGTTACCTCGAGACTCTTCATCTCCTCTGGTGATCACACTAAAACTCATCGAATTCTCTAGCAGATACTATCACTTCATTCTAGAGGTTACAACCTGTCAATTATGTCTTCTTTAGCTTCTAAGCCCCTTCCAAAAGGGTTCTTCTCGATTTCTTTCTAGTGAGCACTGGCTTTGTTTCATGATATGACCTTGGGCTATGAGCTTCATGTGACCACGTGATTGTGGGTGCAACCATAGGCAGTTTTAGAGAAACCTTGTTTTCACCCCACAATTCACTAGGATCCTCCATGAGTCCTTTCTCCAAAACCGTGGTTTCAATTGCGGCTCGCTCACGAAAAATTAAGACTCGACCATGTTTTGGCCTGGCAATGGAGCATGACTGTTGATCTCATGATCTTAATGATGCTACTAAATGGAAGGTTCAGATCTATCCCTCAAGTCTGCAGACCAGATATCACCTTCTTACATCGACAACTGAGATTTAATTCGTGATTTAGGCTCTGGGAGTTTCAGATCTCAAACCTTGTTGCAGTTGACTAGATATCTTCAGGAATGGAAGATGTACTGAAATTTTTCCTCTTCAATCGACGGATCTGCCTTATTTCCTTTGTCCATGCACGATTCTTAGTCTCAGTGATCAGGTGACATGTGGCCCTCCAAACCAATGGATGATATCGATTTCACCTTTCGGGCTTCGGGAGTTTCGATTCTCAAACTTTGCCTGCTCCCAGAGCATTTCACCCAGAGTCCACGATCCAACGACACATGTCCCTTTTAGATTGAGGGTCACGATATTTTTGGGTATTTGGGGTTCGAAATTCTCAAGTCTCAACTGAAAATCCTTAAGTGATATTTCTCCAAAATATCAGATCATCTGACACGTACTCCCCTTAACTATCAACGGTCGAGATTTGTTTTAGGCAATTTTCACGTTCTCCCCATCCACAAAACTTCTGAATTTGTGGATCTCCTACCACCTTTCCTCCTCGATCATAGATGACCCCAAAACACTTGCGTACTTAAGAAATTTGGGCAAGTGATGGTGTTAAAGCTCCCGAAGTAAAACCCCAGAGTGACATCATTTGATGATGTGTCATGACCCTAGTAGCTTCCATGTGTCACTCATATTTGTGATTTTCATGTACCTGAAATGTCGAATCAACTTGACACTTGTCATCACCTGATTGTGCCACATGTCCTTGCTGACGTGGATCCTCATTCACTTCGGGACTTCAGGTATTTCAACTTTTCAAGTCGCTAATTCTTCCGAAGAGACAATCCCTGAACAATAAACTCCTCACAAAATTTAGACCCGACCTAATTGTTGTTCCTCGATCATGTTCTTAGATCGACGGATCAATCTTTCTGTGATGATGATTTTCTAGCTTATCTTGTCCTTCCACTTCAAACTGATCTAATGACTCAGATTAGTCCTTGATCCAATGGTCGAGATCTCCTCTTCGCGAACTCAGACTTCGCGAGTTCCTGCAACTCTACCTTTGAATTTCCTGATTTACGAGTCATCAAAATGTTGATCTCCCTCCATGTGTCCTCTAGATCCAATGACTCAAATCTCATCRCGAATTCACATTTCATGGAGTTGGAGGACTACTCATCTCCCTTCTCCTGACTCCCGATTTTCCAAAACCCACTCCAGATCGATGACCTACAACCTTCTGTGATCCAACGGCTATGATGAAATCGTGAAATTGGACTTCGTGAATTCTCTCTTCTCTTATCTTTGATTTCRYGATCTGTGAGTCAGTGAAATGTTGATCTCTCACCACATGTCCTCTCTCGATGGATGGTCAGAATTTATCGCGTGATCTTGGAAGAATTTCTAAGTGGAAAAGGCCTCGACCTTTGATCCTTCTGCGAGTTCTGATGACTTTGGGTCTTGTCATTGATTTTGTTCTTTCAATGAATGACAATCACACTCTACCTATAAACATGCCAAAAATATCCCCCTTTGGCATTGATGGAAACCTTGGAAGACTGCATTGTTCTACAGACCTCCAATTGTAGCATCCAGATCGGAATTTTTCTCCCCCTTTGACATCAATGTCAAAGAAAACATCCTCCCCCTAAGCTGTTACAGTACTATTCAGAGGTATTAGATATTAAACCAACACATAATCCCCCTGATAGGATGGACTCTCTTAGGTTGATAATGGGGTCACACCCAACTTCTGGCATTAATACTCAAACTGAGATTTTGCAAGTGGTTTAGTGAAGATATCAACAATCTGATCTTTGTTTGGAATATAATGCAAAGAAACAATAGTGTTGGTCACTTTTTCCCTCAAGATGTCATACTTGACGGGTATATGCTTGGTCTTAGAGTGAAATACAAGATTCTTTGACACACTGTTTGAACTAGTATTATCACAATGAATTGTGATTGGTGTTGTATATTTTACCTCCAAGTCTTCAAGTGTATGAATCATCCATAATACTTAGGTACAACAAGTGGTCACTGCAATGTAATCATATTCTGTAGTTGATAAGGAAATGGAACCTCTCTTCTTGCTCAACCATGTAACAAGAGAATATCCTAAGAAGAATGCACCTCCACTCATTCTTTTCCTTTAATTCATGTAGTTAGCCCAATCAACATATCAATAGACTGACAATTGAAAATTATGATTCCTAGGATACCATAGGCCATAGTTCATTGTTCCTTTCAAGTATATGAATATTCTTTTGACAGCTAAAAAATGACTCTGTTTAGGTGCAGCCTGATACCTTCCTACCATTCCAACAACATGCATTATGTCTGGACAGGATGTTGTGATATACAATAGGCTACCTATCATAGAACTATAGGAACTTTGATCAACATCAGGTGAGTCATCATCCTTGCTTAACATTCATCCAGTGACCATACGTGTGCTCATAGGTGTAGAATATTCCATTTGAAACCTTTTCAACATTTCTCTTAAATATTTCTCCTAAGAAAGAAATAATTCTTCAGACCTCTGAGTAATTTGCAGACCAAGAAAAAATGAAAGTTCCCCTATCATAGACATTTCAAATTTAGACTGCATGGCAAAGGCAAATGATTGTATCGACGAAGCATTATTTCTTCCGAAGATGATGTCATCTACATAGACCAGCACGATGAACAAATCATTACCCTCTGTTTTGATATATAGATTGTTTCCAATTGTTCCTCTCTTGAACCCTTTGTCTTGAAGATACTTATCCATTATATAATACTAGACACTAGGAGCTTGTTTGAACCCATATAAGGCATTCTTCAACTTGTAGACAATGTTAAGAACCAAACATCAATATAGCATAGAAAAACCTCAGAATAAGTACTCAATGCCTTGAAAAAGAGAGAAATTCAGATAATAAGCCTCTTCGAGGGGGAAACCTCCTTATGCCCACATAAATGTACAATTCCAGGATGATTCCAAATGAAAATGTCTCCTTGGTATATATAGGAGATTAGGAGGTATAATTACAACTAATGGAATAAATCCGACATAAATAAAATAACATTACTAATGTAATATGCCCCAATTAAGGGGTAATGAGCCAATATTAGGGCTTAACATGCCCCTCCCCTTGAGACATGTGTTTTCCACAATGCTTGAGTAACTTTGGAAGCTTCTCTATAAAAGACTCATCTTCCCAACTGGAATCTTCAGCCGTTAGTTTCCTCCATTTAATGAGATACTTTGAAATGGATCTATTCCTCAGTTGGCAAACTCTTGTGTCAGTGATGGCTTCAGGCTCCAATATGATTTTTCCTTCCTCGTCAAGTTCTGGAAATACAGTTTGAACTGGGATCTTGTCGCCTATAGCCTTCTTTAAGCATGAAACATGGAAAACTGGGTGTACTCGTGAATATGCAGGCAACTCCAATTTGTATGCCATAGTACCAATCTTTTGCAACACCTTATAAGGTCCATAGTACTTTGGTGATAATTTATTATCCTTTTTATCTTGCTTGAGGGACATCTGTTTGTATGGTTGTAGTCTTAAAAACACTCAATCCCCTACTTCAAAACTTCTTTCACTATGATGTTGATCTGCTTGTTGTTTCATGCAATTCTGTGCCATGGTCAGGTTGTGCTTTAAGATTTAAAGAACTTGTTGTTGATGCTCGATGTGATCTTCCATTGCTTGAACCTTAGATTTTTCTTTTAGAGAAGAAGTGATGGAAGGAGGGTGGTATCCATAGAGTGCCATAAATGGTGTCATTTTTGTTGCAGTATGAAAGGAAGTGTTATACCACCATTCTGCCAAGGGTAACCATTTCAACCATTGTGTTTGTTTATCAGAGACAAGGCAATGAAGGTATCCTTCCAGACATTTTTTCAGTATCTCGGTTTGTCCATCAAATTGAGGATGATAGGATGAGCTATGAGCCAATTGAGTACCCAAACAAGAAAATAATTCTTTCCAAAAATGTCCAGTGAATATGGGATCTCTGTCACTTACAATAATCTTTGGGCTTCCATGTAGCTTTTGAACTGTCTCCATGAATGCGGTGGAAACTGTACTAGCTTTGAAGGGATGAGAGAGTGCACAAAAGTGTGTGTACTTGGTCAGTCTATCAACAATCACCATTATGACACTTATTCCTTCAGACTTCGGTAAACCTGTGATGAAATCCATGGAAACCTCCTCCCAATGCTGACTTGGGATGGCTAATGGTTGTAAAATACCTAGGGTCGTAATTGTTTCCACCTTATTTTGTTGGAAAACCAAACATTCTGCCACAAACCTTTGAACATCAGTTTTAAGGCCATCCACAAAAAAATCCTTCTTGACTCTATGGTAGGTTTTCAAAAATCCCTAGTGCCCTCCTACTGGAGAGGTGTGCAATTCCAATAATACCTTTTGTTTGAGTTAGGAGTTCTTACATAAATATAAGCAATCTTTGTACCATAGTGATTCATTTTTCCATGTAAATGTATCTAATGCACTGGAATCCTATTGCAACCTTTGAATGAGACTCCACACTTTTTCGTCAATCTTCCATTCATCCCTTGATTCTATTATCCAATCGGGTTGGATGATCGAGATAGAACAGAGAAAGGCCTCAACATCTTCATCCTTTCATGAGAGTTCATCTGCCGCAACAATTTGCTTCCCATTTTCATAGAGGATTTCAAAATCATAACCCAATATCTTGGTTACCCATTTTTGTTGTTCTTCTGAAGATAGTCTTTGTTCTAAGAAGTATTTAAGACTATCATGATCTATTTTGACCTTGAAGTGCCTACCTATTAGGTAAGGACGCCATTTCTTCAATGCATGTAGTATTGCCATCATTTCCTTCACATAAATGGGTTTGTGTAAGTCCTTTCCCTTGAGTGGTCGACTTTCAAAAGCCAGGGGCCTTCCTTCTTGCATTAGGACAACACCAATTCCATTTCCTAAGGCATCAAATTTCACAATAAAGGTTTTTGTGAAGTCTGGAGTGGTCAAGACAGGATCTTTGCACATCACCTCTGTAAGTTGTTCAAAATCGTTAGATGCCTCTGGAGTCCATGAAAATGCATCCTTCTTAGTTAGTGTCGTTAAAGGTGCTTCTATTCTTCCATAGTGTCAAGAAAACTTGCAGTAGTAACCTGTCAAACCCACAAATCCTCTAAGATTCTTCAATGTTTTGGGAATCGACCAGTCCATCATGGCCTTAATATTCTTAGGGTCTACCTTAACACCTTCATGAGATACAATATGACCCAAATACTCTACCTCTGTCACTCCAAAGAAACATTTGGATGGTTTGGCATATAGTTGTTGCTCCTTTAGTAGTTGTAGCACCTTGTCAACATGTCACACATGATCCTCCCAAGACTTGCTATAGATTAGTATATCATAAAACAATAATAAAACAATTTTTCAAAGAAAGGGCTTGAAAATGGAATTCATCAACCCTTGGAATGTGGAAGGTGCATTTGTAAGGACATAAGGAATGACCAAAAATTCATAATGGCCTTCATGAGTTCGGAATGTTGTTTTTGGGATATCTTCTTCCTTCATTCTAATCTGATGATACCCTGAACGAAGATCCAATTTTGTGAAATAGATTGCTCCATGTAGTTCATCTAACAATTCATCAATGACGGGAATAGGAAATGTATCTTTAATAGTGATCTTGTTGAGCTCTCTATAATCTGGACACATACGCCATGAGCTATCTTTCTTGAATACCATTACCATTGGTGCAGAGTAAGAACTTTGGCTAGGTATAATAATGCCAGCCTCTAACATTTCTTCAAACATGCACTCAATTTCACTCTTCTGGGCATAAGGGTATCTGTATGGCCTGATGTTAGGAGGAATACTCCCAGGAATTAGGTGAATTTCATGATCATGATTTCGAGTGGGTGGACGACCTTTGGGAATATCTTCAAATACTTTAGAATTCTTATCCATGATCCCTTGGAGATCTTGAGAAGTAGATGGCTTAGATATTTGGACATCTAGTGAGCATAGTTGTGCAATAACGCCTTGATGCCCATTTTTCAATAATTTTGTCATGCCATTAGAGCTTATTTCCCCGTGATACCTTTTAACTCATTTTCTTTTCCTTCCAATTCAAATTTCATGAAAAGTTCTTGAAAATTAAAAGCCATTCTTCCTAATGATTGTAACCATTGGATTCCTAGTACAACATGAACGCCACCCATGGGTATAGCAATCATTGGACTATTCATTACATATTCGCCCATAGTAATATTGATCTTATTGCATTTTCCTGAGCAATTGATAGTTCCTCCATCTACAATCATTACTTGAAACTCTGGCACTATATATACAAAGCAATTGAGAGCTTTGGCTAATTTATAGTGAATGAAATTATGAGTACTTCCAGAATCAATTAGGACTATTACCTTTTTCTTTTTGATGTATCCTTCGGTCTTGAGGGTTTGAGGAATGCTAATTCTAGCCAATTCATTACACGATATCATGGGAATCAACTCTTCAGGTGAAATTGCTTCTATGTTTTCATCTTGAGATGGTTCTTGTTCTTGTTCTTCTTCCTCTTCACAATCCATGTAGAATAATTTCTTCTCACCACACTTATGTCCCTTACTGTACTTGCTGTCACAATTAAAGCATAAACCTTTTTCTTTTCTTTCCTCCAATTGTTGAGGTGTCAACCTTGTAGGTTGAGGTTTTTTAGAAGAAGGATCATTATTCTCTCTATAGATGTTGGGATTGGTCCTTCTAGTAGCCATAGCCATATTTTTACTTTCAAAATTTCTTGCCACCTTAAATGCATTCTCCAATGATTTGGGTTCCCAAAGGCGAACCTCATGTTGAATGTTATCCTTTAAAGTTCCTATGAATACATCAATCAAGTGCTCATCTAGAATATATGTTACCTTTATATTCAATCTTTGGAAGTTCTCAATGTGCTCTGTAACTGAACCCATTTGCTTGAGATTTATCAATTGGCTAAAGAAGGTATTGCTCCTTGTATCCTCATAGTGTGCTATCATTTCTTCCATGAAAATTGTCCAAGTGATGAGTGATTTGTGAGAATAAAGACATTGATACCATACAAATTGATTGGGTTCTAAATGTAAAGAAACAATTTGTACCTTTTTTGTATGTGGCACATTATGTAGATCAAGGAATTGCTCCATCTGAAGTATCCATGTGATTGGGTCCTTGCCATCAAACTTACTCATATTTATCTTAGGAACGTGGTTGGTCTTCAACCCAAAGTTGGAATTTCTACATTCTTGATTCACCTTCCTTGTGTCCTCATCATGAATTTTATGGGATACATTTTCATTTTCAGGTGTCCTCTCTATTATGGAAATTTTCAATCCTTCCATGATCTCCCCTTTTAAACCCTCCATCATCTCTTGTAGCTCATCTTCTGTTACTGTGTTCTTTTGTAAATCATTTATGTCCCTAATCATTTATTCACCTTCATCAAGAGTCCATGTAGGATTATCTAGAGGCTTATTTGGTGTAGAAGTTCCCTTTTTGGGTGGCATGTTGGCCAAGTATCACTTTTGAAACTTGATTTGGAGGTGGTTCTGCTAGAAAATATTTCTTCTGCTGTGTCTCCAAAGTTTCGGCCCTTCTGGGTATGAAAATTTATTTTTTGTAGTTCTTTGATATTTATTCTCTACAATTCCATAGGTCTGATCAAAATTGGATGTGCCAAGTTGAATTTACGGTAACTTCCCCACAACTTGCTGATTTTTGTCCTTTCCGGGAGATGTCACTTGTATAGTGTGACCGACACAAAAGAATTGATATAAAATTCTGAAACTCGTACCATAAATACTACAGATTGTCCAATATCCAATGCAACCAGTCTCATCAATTTGGATACTCTAGGAAGAAGTTATGATTGTTGTACCTGGAACACCTTCTTGAGACTAGTCAGATACCCTATCTTCCACATGGTTTATGTACAAATGTAAGACGACCCAGAAGCTGAACTTTTTACCATAGATACCTTACTAATTTATGTGAATATCTTCTGGATTTTAGGGTCTGAAACATTACAGAAAACATTTTATAGCGAAAATTCTGCAATGAATCAGTTCAGGATGATTCCATAACCCTATCTTGCACAGGTTGTATCTCCGAAATTATAAGGCCTCTGGAGCTAAAATTTTAACCCAACGTACCTTGATCCGTCTACTAAATATCCTCCAAGACATTCCTTCTGAAACATTGTAGAAAACAAGTTATAGTGAAAATTCCAAGGTGTCTCAAATGTAGCAGCGAAACCCCAAGACCTTGAGCTATAATACCATATGTTAAGAACCAAACATCAATATAGCATCGAAAAACCTTAGAAGAAGTACTCAACACCTTGAAAAATAGAAAAAATTAGATAATAAGCCTCTTCGAGGAGGAAACCTCCTTATGCCCACATAAATTTACAATTCCAAGATGATTCCAAATGAAAATGTCTCCTTGGTATATATAGGAGACTAGGAGGTATAATTACAACTAATGGAATAAATTTGACATAAATAAAATAACATTACTAAGTAATATGCCCCAATTAAGGGGTAATGAGCCAATATTAGGGCTTGACAGACAAAGTCAGGGTTATCTGACAGTTGGAAACCCTCTGGTTTCTCCATATAGACTTCTTCTTTTATATCTCCATTTAGAAAAGATGAATTGACATCCATTTGATAGAATTTAAACTGTTTATGACAAGCATAGGCAAGAAACATTCTAATAGCTTCTAATCTTGCTACAGACGCAAATGTTTCATCAAAGTCCAATCCTTATATTTGAGCATATCCTTTGTAGACTAATCTAGCCTTATTTCTTCCAATATTTTCTTGCTCACTCATCTTATTTTTGTAGACCCATTTGGATCCTATTGCATTTTTATTTGTTGTCCTAGGAACGAGTTCCCAAGTGTCAATCTTTTGAATCTGGTCTAGTTCCTCATTCATTGATTTTAACCAATTTACATCTTCACTGGCTTCATTGAAGTTCTTGGGTTCCACCATGGATATGAAGGCCATATGTGATTGCTCGGTGTCTTTGGTTATCCTTCTCCTAGTTTGTACACCTTTGCCTTTTTCACAAATTATCTGACTTTCAGGAT
Organism: Picea mariana; assembly: GCA_032191745.1. Taxonomy (NCBI): domain Eukaryota; kingdom Viridiplantae; phylum Streptophyta; class Pinopsida; order Pinales; family Pinaceae; genus Picea; species Picea mariana. Next base: position 52,460 of record JASDQU010109106.1, read on the forward strand.
GATTCTTTTGAGTAATTTTGGAGGAAGGATTTGATGTTGATTCTTGTCCTGACTCTTCTTGTCTAGGTGTCTCTTCTCCATCTAATTCTTGGACCTGTTCATCTTCAGTTTCAGTTGTGTCCTCTATAGTAGACTCAATGTTCATCTTCAATTTCAGCTGTGTCTTACTGGTACTCCTTCATTAACCTTTAAATCAATGCAATCACCTAATTTATGCAATCTTTTATTAAAGCATATATATCCTTTACTATTGGTAGAATATCCTAAGAAGATGCCTTCATCATCCCTGTCATCATACTTGCCAAGGTTTTCATTATTATTCTCTATGTAGCGCTTACTCCCAAATACTTTGAAGTGTTTGATTGAAGAAGGTATTCCATACCACAGTTCATAAGGTGTCTTGTCACTATGCGGTATGAGGTGGGATTTGTTAACAATATGGACTACTGTATGTATTTATTCTACCCAGTAAGTTTGACCAATGTTCTTCTCATTCATCATTGACCTAGCCATTTGCTGAACTATTATGTTTTGCTTCTCAACTACTCCATTTTGTTGTGGAGTTCCTAGGATTATGTATTCTCTCTTGATCCCATGTTTTTCACATAATTCATTGAAATCACTTGACATAAATTCCCCTCCTTTTTCTGATCTTACTGCATTTAACCTCTTGTCTGTTTGATTCTCAGTTAAAGCCTTAAATATTTTAAATTTCTCAAATGATTCAACTTTTTCTTTGAGAAAGGCAACCCAAGTAAGTCTAGAGTAATCCTCAATGATTAGCATAAAGTAGTTTTCCTTCCCTGTGCCTTCCTATCTTGATGGTCCACATAAATCCATATGAACTAATTGGAGTGTTTTCTCTGTTGAAGAAAAGCTCTTGGATTTAAACTGTGTCTTGGTTAGCTTTCCTACTTGGCAGGGTTAATACACCGAGTCTTGTGGCTTTGATATTCTTGGAAGATATTTTACTGCCTCAATATTTTTGAGCTTGATTAAGTGGTCAAAGTTTATATGTCCAATTCTTTTATGCCATAACCAGCTTTAATCATTTTTTCTTAGATGACACTCTTCTTTATCCTCTTTCAGCACATATACATTATTTTCTATCCTTATGCCTTTAGCCACCACTTGACCTAAATTTACAAATTTTATCTTACAATCCTTTGAAGTGAACACCACTTCACATCCTCTGTCACACATTTGACTTACACTGAGCAAATTATATTTCAGCCCATCTACAAGAAGAACATCTTGGGATTTTCTGTTACCATTACTCAAACTCACCATCCCTTTACCCTTAATTTTACCTGGTTCATCATTTCCAAAGGTTACATTTCCTGTTTTGCTTTTACTTATAGAAAGAAACTTATCCTTGTCTCTAGTCATGTGCTTGGAATATCCACTTTCTATATACCAGGGTTCTTTTTGGTTTTGAGTTGAAAGTACTAGACCACAATTTTCACTATCTTTATTTTTCCATGTGTTGTCATTTCTAGCTAAAGGATTTATCCTTGGATCTGCCTTGTACTTCTTCAGATGATAGTTTTTAGCTTTGTGGCCGAAGTTATGACAGTTATAACATTCGATCTCATTGTTCAATAGGTCAAAGTGATTGGTGCTACATTGTCTATTCATTGGCATTTTAGTTCTATGTTGTAAAGATTGTTTATTTCTTGACCTCCTCAATTGCATGTCTCTAAACTTAATTTGACAATTTACAATCCTATGACCAAAATTAGAACAATAAAAACAATAGCGATGGAAGAAATTTTGGTACCTGAAGGATGGCCTTCTTCTTGGCATTTTTTTCTCCATCTTTTGATCTCTTTGTTTTTTATCAGGGATCATCTTTTCTTTATTAGCTTTTGGTGACAGAGTACTCTCATGGTCTGATTGTCTACTGACTTGGAACTTGATCATCTTTACTGGCTCTTTGCTTTCTTGTTGTTTGCTGCTTTAACCATTTACATAACCTAAACTAGTCTTCAACAAAAAAGATCTTTGTTTGCTCAGAATGTCATTCAATTTTATTGTGGCTTTAATGCTTGGAAGATTTTGGAGATACAATGTTTTAAACTTCTCCATCTATTTTCTGGTTTTTACTACCTCTTCTTCCAAGGCTTCACATCTTGCCTTCTTTTCTCATATTTGTTGTTTCAGAATGTACTATATTTTATTTGCCTCTTCTAATTCCACTTTTAGTAGGGAAAAGTATTCATTAGGTCCTTTATTGTCTTTCTCGAACTGTATCAACAATTGTTTTTGCTTTTTCTTCTTAGATCTGAGTCTAGCAATTTCTTCTAAAGCACTGATCAGTTCTCCTTCCAAGTCAACCACAACTTCTTCATCATCAACATCACTTTCTGTGCCTTTATTATCATAATCCTCTTTGGCCATAAGAGTAAATTAATTAATATTATCTTCACAGGAAGAGTCACTATATGTGTCTTCTGAAGAGTCATCATTGTTTACACATAGACTTTTCTTTTTACCAAATCTATTGGGTTTGTACCTATTTTCATCTTCAAAATTCTGATCCTGTTTCTTGTGTGGACACTTAGATGCAAAGCGACTTATCTTTCCACAGTTAAAACATTTGAAGGCAAATTTTCCTTTATACTTGCCTGATCCTTTCTTTAGTCTTCTCACAAATCTTGCTTCAATTTCATCAGGCTCAAAATCCTCATTCTTATTTGCTATAAATGATGCTTCTCTAGAGGTGGGTTTATCTTTACCTATCCTCATTTCATAGGAAGTCAAAGTTCCTAGGAGTTGGTCAATAGACATAACTTTTAGATCATTAAGTTCTTATATAGCAAAGACCTTTGGGTTGAACCTATCTGGAAGAGATCTCAAAATTTTCTGAACTAAAGAGACATCCTCAATTTTTTCACCAAGTCCTATCATTGCATTTACTTGTTCTTCAACTCTTAGAAATTACTTCCCAACAGTTTCATCCTCTTTCATCTTTAGTTTTTCAAACTGTAATCTGTAGGTTTGAAGCTTGGCATCCTTTACCTTCTCATTACCTTCATAACTACTGATGCATTTGTCCCACATTTCTTTGGCAGATTCTAAGTGTATAACTTTTACAAATTTTGTTTCTACAAGCCCACTCAAAATAGCATTCATAGCCTTAGAGTTGAAGCTGAATTCATAGCCGTAGCGTTGAATCTGAATTATAGCTTGTTATCCTTAGTAGCTAGTACAACTGGTTTTACATAACTAGTCTCTACTACATCCCAGACATCTGCACCTAGGGCCATTATGTAGGTTCTCATCCTAACTTTCCAAAAGGCGAAGTTTGTTCCATTGAACAGGGGGGCTGTATTGGTTGAATTTACTTCATGGCTAGTCATGTTTAAGCTCTAGGATCTACCCTTACATAAAAGGAACCACATTTGATACCAATTGTTGGACAACTGAGAGGGGGGGTGAATCAGTTGTTACTGTGCTTAAACAATTATGCCCATTTGAGACTCTTTACAGAACATTCAATGACTATCACAATAAAGCAAGGAAGTAAGAAATAAAATATTCAACATCAATCACACACATGAAATATATAGAGACAGGTATTTCCTGAGGAAACCCATAAAGGGAAAAACCTCTTCTTCTTGATATGATAAGTAATATTTATTTTTTGTACATTATCATTCTTATGATCCCAACTCTTCTTGAGGCTAGAATCTATGTTTTACAAGCAACAAATTTTTGAGAGAACAATCTCTCTGGTTTCTCTAGCACCCACTAGAAGGAATCAACAACTACCTGAGTGTTCCAACACCAACTAGATGGATGCAACTTCCAGTCACACAGGCACCAACCTATATAAAAGAGAAAAATAGTTCTCCCTTGCACAACCCTGCCACCCTGGTTTTTTTTGGCTGCAACCAAATGGAAGCTACAAATCTCTGTGTTCAAGCACCCACTTGAAACTCTGAGGACACCAATCCTCCCTAGATCCTCCCTACCACCTTGAAATATAAATATTTTCTTTTCTTGAATTTATCACAATGATACAATATTTATCTATGGCTTACCAATCTCATCACTGTTCTACTACACTGCTTTGCTTTGCCCGCATCAATGTCTCTCTGCTCACCTACATTGCACTTTTTGTTCTTCTACATTTAATTCTTTGTGCGCCATCTATATTCTATGTGCTATGCCTCTACATGCTCTTCATTGCGTGACTGTTCTGCCCTATAGGTTGTTCATTGCGTCTCTTCCTTACCATTGCATAGCCAACAAGCAAAATCACCTCACTTCTTTGTTTTGCATCTCTTTCTCACGTCAAGTCCTCTGCCTGATCATCATGGAAACTCTTCATCCTCTCCGGAAGTTCACTCCATGTGTTCATCATCAGTGGTTGTTATCCTGATATTCTTAGGCTTCTTTGGGAATTACAGTATTCGATGCATTTCCATCTGTGAATTATCTAAATGATGAATCTTCACTTCACTGGCAGTTACTTCGAGACTCTTCAACTCCTCTGGAAATCATACTCAATCTCGTCGAATTGTCTGGTAGATACTATCACTTCGTTCTGGCAGTTACAACCAGTAAATTATGGTTTCTTTGGCTTCCAAGCCCCTTCCCTCACGTGATCACCGGCGATGACCAAATTCCTATCCAAAAGGTCACTTCCCAATTTCTATCTAGTGAGCACTGGATCTGTTTCACGATATGAACTTGGGCTATGAGATTCATGTGACCAAGCGATTGTGGGCGCATACATAGGAGGTTTGAGAGCAACCCTGTTTTCACCCCGCAATTCACTACGAGCCTACATGTGTCCTTTCTCCAAAACCATGGTTTCAATTGCGGCCCGCTCACGAAAAATTAAGACATGAGCATGTTTTGGCCCTACAATGGAGCACGACCGTCGATCTCATGATATTGAGGGTGCTCCTGAACGGACGGTTCAGATCTGTCCTCTCAATTCTATAGACCAGATCTCACCTTCTTACATCAACGACTGAGATTTACTTTGTGATCCGGGCTCCGGGAGTTTTATATCTCAAACCCTATTGTTGTTGACTTGATATCTTCCAGAATGGAAGATCTACTGACATCTATCCTCTTCAATCGGTGTATCTTCCTTCTTTCCTTTGTCCATGTGCGATCCTTAGTCTCAACGATCAGGTGACATGTGGCCATCCAAACCAACGGACGAGATCGATTTCTCCTTTCGGGCTTCGGGAGTTTCTATTCTCAAACACCTCTTTCTCCTAGATCATTTCACCCAGAGTCCACGATCCATCGATGTGTGTCCCTTTTGGATCGACAGTCATGATTCTTTCAGGTATTTGGGGTTCAGAATTCTCAAGTCTCAATTGGAAATCCCTAAGTGAGATTTATCTGAAATCTTAGATCAGCTGACATGTACTCCCCTTGACAATCAACGATCAAGATTTGTTTTCGGTGATTTTCACGTTCTCCCCATCCAAAAAACTTTTGAAGTTGTGGATCTGGCACCACCTATCCTCCTCAATGATGGACAACCCCAAACCTCTTCGGGACTTAAAAAATTTGGGTAAGTTTTGGTGTTAAATCTCCCAAAGTAAAACTCTCAGAGTGACGTCATTTGATGATGTGTCATGACCCTAGTAGATGCCATGTGTCACTCGTATTTGTGATTTGCATGTACCTGAAATGATGATTCAACTTGACACTTGTCATCGTCTAATTTTTCCATGTGTCCTTGCTAACATAGTCTTGTTGACATGGATCCTCATTCACTTTGGGACTTCAAGTATTTTGGCTTTTCAAGTGGCCAATTCTTTCGAAGTGACAATCCTCGAACAATAACCTCCTCGCAAATTTTAGACCTGAGCTAATCATTGTTTGACGATCATGTTCTCTAATCAATGACTCGATATTTTTGTGATGCTAATTTTCTATGTTATCTTGTCCTTCCACTTAAAACTGATCTGATGGCACAGATTAGTCCTCAATCTCCTCTTCGCGAACTCAGACTTCGCGAGTTCCTACAACTCTTCCTTTGACTTTCCCAATTTGTGAGTCAGTGAAATGTTGATCTCTCACCACGTGTCCTCTGCATCCAATGGCTGAAATCACATCGTGACTTCACATTTCACAGAGTTGGAGGACTACTCACCTCCCTCCTCCTAACTCCTTATTTTCTGAAACCCGCTCCAAATCGACGACCTACAACCTTCTGTGATCTAGCGGCTGTGATGAAATCGTGAACTCAGACTTCACAAATTCTCACTTCTCCTATGTGTGATTTCTCGATCTGCAAGTCAGCAAAAAGGTGATCTCTCACCACATGTCATCTTTCTATGGACGGTTAGAATTTACCGCACGAACTTGGAAAAATTTCTAATTGTCAAAGGCCTCGACGTTTGATCCTTCTACGAGTCCTGATGAATTTGGGTCTCGTCATTACTGTTGTTATTGCCATCAATGAAAAGCATACTCTACCTGTAAACATGCCAACAATATGGAGGGAACAGATGATGACTTCTCATAGATCTAGCTAGTAGCAACCCATCCTAAACGGAAATCAACTTATTAAGGAACCATGTCACGCTTCCAAGTATAAACGAGGAAAAGAGAATAATTTCCAAGCAGACAACAGAAAATGAAGAAGGATTAAATACAACATATTCAAGTGCTTCAAAAATCAGAGTGATACATACCATGATACCTAGACTTATTAACTCATGGAGAAAGACTCACCACTACTTCAGGACCAATCTGGTGGGATGGATACTGCTATTGGTGATAAGTGGACTACACTGAAGAAAAGAGGGGCCCTCTAGGGCCATGCTCAAGTCATATGGATCTTGGAACTCCATGTCTAGGACTTTTGGTCCTCAATATGTGATCTCCTTAATTATACTAGGCTAGGGGATAAGATCTAGATCCAACTCGGGGACAAGGGGCATGTTTCCCAACTCCATCCTTAGTGACATAACAAGGTAAAGTAATTGAAGGGAGGTGGAAAACCTTGTCACAAGTATCCTTATTTAGGAAATCTATGTCCTTACCCTTATCAATATCTGAGCACAACGGTGGTTGATAATATTCTTCATAGAATAAATCCAAGTTCTCAAAGGAATACTCATCAAAATCCTCAAGGTATGATAAAAAATTATCAGGAGAACATAGAACTAGGTCACCCTTCGGTTCTTGGAAAACATATGTAACTACATCATCTCCTTGTTGCCAAATGTCAAAATTACTAGTAACCTCATATTACAGTTGTAAAGGAAACATTTGGATATGACCATCAATGTCGTAAAGATGGTCCCATTATAGGAAATCACATCCCATTTACATTTCCCAACATGTATGAACTCATCAATATTATCAATCATGTCATTACCTTTATCATAACATGAAGGGTTTAAAACATCCAATGGCTCCTCTAACACTTCTTCACTTTCCAAATAAAAAATAAAGAATCTTCAACATCTTGGAAAGGGAAACAACTTACTATATTCATTTGTTCTTGTGCAAGAGCATTGAATATTTGTATAACTTCATCAAATGGAAGAGTAAGCAATAGTGCCTCATCCTCATGAATTTCCCCTACATCTTCAGCTTCATAATATGGAGGGTCTAGCTCATCCAAGAATTTCCTTTCTTCTTCACCTTTTGAATAATAGAATAAGGTATCATCAAAAAATTGAAAAAGAAAGTCACTAAGCTCATCCTCTTCTTCTTGTGTAGGAGGAATAGGATTTCAAATGTCTTCATTAGAGGGAGGAGCACACATTAATACTTCATCATCATGTTTTATATCTTCGAGTTCTCACTCTTTAACCAGGTCCTAATTATCCTTGCTAGAAGCATGAGTAAAATCTTGTTCTTCCCCATGGGATTGGTAACCTTCATCAATTTCCCTCTCCTCAACCTCTTGTTGATTGATGCCTTTCTCCAACCCTTTCAGGAATTCTTCAACAAAGGTCTTAAGGAAAGGTATTCTCTTAAGAATATTTGGGGTATATTTGAGCTCACCAATCTTGACTTCTGAAACAAAGGATTGTTCTTCCTTGGATGAGGAGATATTGGCTTCAACTTCTATGGATATTTTATAAGATTCTTGGATTGACCTTAGGACCTTTTTATCGAGAAATAATTTCGATTTTCCTAGGAATTCCCTAATATAGAGGAAAATGAGGAATTGGGATCCAGGACGATAGGTTCTAGGGAGTTGTTGTGACAGATTCTAGAACCTGGTATGGAACTCTCTAACAGTCTCATTCTCATTCTTCCTTATGTGATTAAGTTTGTTTATCAACACCATAGGATCCTCTTTGATATTCTATCTCTTTAGGAATACCTCTCCTAATTGATCCATGGATTTAATACTAGCATCAGGGAGGCCATCATACCATCTCATTGCATTATCATGAAGAGTGGTAGAGAGAAGATTCATTGTTAGATCCCCAACGTCATCACTAATAGGATTGAGTTGAAAAAAGGCCCAAAATACATGCATATGATCCTCAACATTCTCTTCATCACTACCAGTGAATTTAGGGAGCCATTTTACATACCTTGGAGGCATTTGTCGGGGATACCATTATATTTCACCCATATCCAATAGTTTAAAATTACATGGGTCCCATTGAGAAGACATGTTTGGATTAATCATTAGTGGAGTCACCAGATAATCCTTCTAGGGATTTTCAAAGGGAAAATAGGGAATCACCCTTAGTGGAGTCACCAGGTAAGATTTGAAAAGTGAAAGTCTTTGAGAAAAAGGATTACCGAAAAATCGATGTTCGAGGAAAATTGACTCGATGTTTCCCGGTAGTGGCGGAAATTTTTTTATTGCACAATATATACTTTCCCAAAGCCTAAATGAAAGTAGTCCTAGATTGATGTAACATAGAGGTAACCCTATCACTGTCACCCCAACAAGGTACCTCTTTCTCTTTAAGAGGAGGAAATCCTCACTCCAAGGGAGACGTCCGAGGACCTAGTTGGTTGATGAAGGGAAAAAAGATACGGTGAATACCCACCCCTCTCTCTAGGTCAATCAATAGAATAAGTCACTTGGTGAAATTTAAAGGGACAAGGGGAAATGAAAATGGGTTTGTACTTGCCCTTTACCATTGAAGCTCAAATGCTAGTAGCAACAATTATAATCAATGACTTCTTAAACAAATTATGTGCTCCCTGAACAAGTTACTATACTATAAAAGTGAGATTATAGTAGAAGCAATGTATCTTGAAAGGTGAAAGTTATGATGACAAGGAAGAGATACAAGAGTATTGAAAACTTGATAATTCTTTGCCACTCACACTTTTCAATATAAACACAAGTCAATAAATGAATTAAATGGTTGTCAAAACATTTATAACAACATTAACTAATGATGATGAAAACAATGGAAACCACTTCAGAAAAAGTACTATAATAAAGGAATAAGACATTACTTCAATATCCAATTATTATGTTTTGCTTAGTACAAATGCCCAATGGTTTTATGGATGATTTTAGAGCTATTAGGGGATGCAACAATGGCTACAACAACAACTATGACAATGATAATAACTTCATAATTGTCACTGTAGAAAGGCAATTAAACATACACTTTAACACTTATTGATAGTACCTTGCCTTATAAAAATTATGGGATGACTTAGATGGTTAGTAGGCTAATATAAGCTACAAAATTATAGTTGTAGCAGTGATTATGATAGCAACAAATTAGTTGTTAGTATTTCTAGACTAGGTTAGCAAATTAGTAGAGTATGAAGTGAAAGAGATTTAGTATTGTTGGATCTCCATTTTTATGCCTCCAATTACCTTATCTTGTGCTCTATCGTGACCAACTTTGCATTAGATATATGCACCATTTTCCTACTTTATTCAAAGAAAATTCTTTTAGCCATTCTTGTGTATACATGAGGTAACCTATGTTTAAATCATAATTTATGATATTTCTTAATAATTGGAATTGAATAATTGATGTTAAATGCTCTCTAATTTCTTAACAACTCCTACTCATCTAGTACCCTTTTCGGCGTTCATCTGTTATTCAATTTGTCTGATACCTCTTTCTGTGCTCGTATGGTACCCATGTTGTGCTCGTCTGGTACCTACTTTTGTACTCATCTGGTACCTATTTCTGTGCTATTTGGGTACCAATATATCTGACTGTGCACATTCGATAACAATCTTCCTTTTCTAGATATGTGTGTCCAATACTAGTTCCGCATCGGCAAGCTTGGGTGTTTGAACAAATTTTCTTTTGATGGGTCCAATGAGTTTTTTGGCTAGAACTTCCTTTGTTCATCAAACACCATGATAAACTTCATCCTCATGCACTTTGTGTCATGAGGATGAAGTCGTTCCCATAAAAAACATTATATGAACCAATTTTAATGTTTATGTAATCATTTGATGTTATCTCCAGGTCTTGGTTGTAAAGGTTGTTTCTCTTTAAAAGAGAAGGCCTTGTAGATGATAGATGTACAGAGACATAATCAAGCACTGTTGTTTTGTATATTTGATTCTTGAGAAAATTGTTGATTGTACAATTGTTGTTTAAGTAATGATATGAATTACAGTTTATGGAATTTATGTGTGTGATCAAATATTTCATTTTGTAAGTTTATTTTAAGGATAACTTGTTGGTACGAAAAGGGCCCACCGGCCCAACTAAGGTAGGCTTCCTTTCGTTTTTTTGTGTAAATATTATTCTGGTTTGTGTGTGGATAAAACCATTCTTTGTTTTGATCGTAGTATCTAATTCTATTTATGTCATGTTTCAGTAAAACATTTGACAAAACACAATATAGATTTGTGGTAATTTTGAGTGAGTAAGCATTTCTAAGTGCAATATAGATTTTTGGTAATTATGAGTGAGTGAGCATTTTTTATTGCAATATAGATTTCTAAGAATTTTTTTGTTATTCTTGTGTGTGTGTGTGGATAATCATTTGTTAGATTGAATGCTTTAATGGTTGTTTCTACTTTGCAAATACAGGAACAATGGTGCAAACCTCCAGCTCTTAAGCTGAGATCCGCTCATAGGATTGTTCAAATCTCCCTCTCTGAGTCGAAGTGGTTCTGACGGATCCCTATCAGAACCTTCAACGATTTTGATCCACAGGTCCTTATGAATTGAGCCTGCATGGACAAACACTAGGCGTCAACCCAAATCTCCTTGGCCACAACTGCATCACACCCTTCACTAATTCAGGCTTTCAGGTTTCGCAATATCGCGATCCTTGATGTCGAGTTTCTCAGCCCTCTATTACCGAAACCTGAAATGTTGATTCACCAAAACGTATTCACCAAAGGCTGGCTTCTCACAGAACCTTCCACCAATTTGGAATTTCAGACTTCACGATTTCGCGAATCCGGATGCGAGACTTCTGGCTCTTCCACCCACGAAACCCCGAAATAGTCAACGAAACTTGACTTCGCCTAGTGACAAGTGCGCCACCTGTCTTTTCAACCTTTGTGGCTTTCTAATTTTGATGTAGACTCCTACCACCTATCATTCTTCTGGGTTTTCAGGACTCTCACTCCCAAAGAACTATCTCCTCCATTTCTCGACACCCGAAGTGTCAAAATCCCGAACTCCACGTCACTTCCTATCGCAACTTGCGATTTTGGGACTTTCGTTCCATTGCACTCAACTCCCTGTCGTCAGGATCCCCAAAATGCCGAAATGATCCGATGGCTTGTGCAAACCACGATCAACGGTCTATGTTGGTTCCAGATCCTAGAGTGATGACTTCACCTACCTCTAACCACCCTGCAATTTCCCTGGATCCTACGGTCCATGCTACTTTGTGAATTCTCCACGGAGAATTCCGACCACTCACTTCTTCTGGACAACTTCCACGAAACAAACCAAGGTTCTTCCTTCCAAATTTACTTCTTCTGGATGACTTTGACCCTCGTCTCCCTTCGAAGTATTTCAACCCCCATCCTCCTTTGAAGTGTTCAAAGGTGTTAACTCTCCTGAGATTTCACTGGCAACTTCAAGCCTCGAAAGAACTCCTGCACACACTCCTTGCGACACTTCTTCAAATACTTCTAAGTATTTGACCTTCTTGACTCTGTGCACTCCCTGTAGCAGCAGTCCTTCAACTCTTCTCTTGGTTGAGAAGTTCTAAGCTTTCAACCAATCTGCACACAACTTGCACGGGTTCTGTGCTTCACTTTCACTTCCGCTGGAATGAGAACAACGGTATCCTCCTGAGCTTTTAGAGATAAACTCTAAAACTTTTTCAATGAACTCCTTGTGGATGTTTCACTGCACTCCTTGCAGGAACTCTCACTCAGGAAGAGAAACAATTGAAACTCATTCCCTTTCTCTCTCAGACTTCAAACATTTAACATGCTATCATACATACACACAGTATTAAAGAAAATGTGTAAAAAAGGGAATAAAACAACCATGAGCATACCATTCAGCATGTATACACTGAAAACATCACAACAACATGAGTCTGATTCAAAGCTCCATATACTAATTCAAAACTTCTATACATGGGTTCTTCTCTACAACTCTCTCTACTACAACTCTCTCCATCTTCTCTTCTATGCTAATGTGTTAATGATACAATGATACAAGAATGAGGGTGTCTATATCTGTTTTCCCTCCTATGCTCTAAAACTGTCTAATCTCGAATTTAAATCTACCTACTTTCATTAACTGGGCATAAATGCCTTTTACATCGACAGATGAGAGTAGATTGCTCAAGATCTGTTTACAATCACCTATTCATAAATGCGCATATGCCTTCCTTAACTATTTCATTAATATTCCTTCCTTAGTCTTCCAAAATATTTCAAAACATTTTCAACATGTGCCAAAAATGTGTTGCGCTCATCCCAGCTGTCTTCCGCCTCTATGCTCGCTTGCTGTTGGCAATGCTCCTGCATCATACTTCCCCGCTTGAAAATTTTCATGGACTCCTGTTCATGAGTTCTTGCATAGTCTGTCCATGCTTCTGAATCTCTACTTCATTCTCCCAACTAGCATCTTCAATTGTATGGCCCTTCCACTTGACCAAGTATTCAAAAATACTCTTTTCTCCTGGTCCTCTTACTGATTCTCTTGTCAAGTATTCTTTCCATCTGTGGCTTTTCAGCTATAGGCATTTGTTTAGTCCAATGAACCTCTGTCTGTTCACTATATTCTCCTGCTTCTTCAGATTTGTAAGGGTACAAATTTGAGATGTTGAATATCGCTGAAATTTCGATCCCATCGGGTAATTCGATCTCATATGCATTTGCCCCAAATTTCTTTACGATCTTGCATGGTCCAATCTTCTTTATTTTCAGTTTGTTATATGTTCCCCTTGGGAACCTTTCTTTCCTGAGATGTGAAAGAATCAGATCACCAACTTCAAAATGAAGTTCTTTCCTGTGTTGATCTGCTCTATGCTTATACTCCTGACTCGAATTTTGCAAATGTTCCCTCACTTGGCTATGAAGTTTCTTCATTGCCTCTGCAAAATCCTTTGCACTAGCACTTCTAGTTTCATTATGTTCTGAATCCTTCAATTCAGAAACTCCCCTTGGCTACATTCCATACACAACTTGGAATGGAGTCTTCCCTATGCTTCTCTTGAGTGAATCATTGTAAGAAAATTCTTCCTGTGGTAGAATGTGATCCCACTGACTATGGTGTTCAGTCACTAAGCTCCTTAGAAAATCTCCCAAACTTCAATTCACAACTTTTGTCTGTGCATCCATTTAAGGATGATAAGCTGAGCTAAATGAAAAATTTGTCCCCAGATTCTTCCATAAAGTCCTATAGAAATGTCCCATGAACTTAGTGTCTCGATCTAAAACTATACTTCTTGGTAAGCCGTGAGGTCTGACAACTTCCTTGAAAAACAGGTTCGCAATATGAGTTGCGTTGTTGGTTTTCTGACATGGTATAAAATGTGCCATATTTGAAAATATGTCTACCACCACAAAGATTGAATCTCAACCCCTTTGCGTTCTTGGTAGTCCCAATACAAAATCCATGCTCACTACATCCCGCGACCTTTCTGGTATGGGCAATGACTGGTATAACCCTGTGTTTTGCCTTCTTCCTTTAGTGTGCTGACAAATTTTGCATCTGTCCACAAATTTCTTAACATCTGTCCTCATCCCTGGCCAAAAATATGAGCCATTCAACTTTGAGAATGTCTTATCATGACCAAAGTGCCCGATCAATCCTCCACTGTGTTTTTCTTTCAGCAGGTTCTTCCTCATAGAGCATTTTGGAATACATAACTGATTGCCCTTGAATAATAATCCATCCTAGATCATATATTCAATCCATTAGCTTCTGTCCCTGAGGATTGGATTCTCGGATGCCTCATACACCTCTTTAAAGTCTGGATCATTTCTGTACATTTCTTTGAGGTTATCAAAACCTAAAGTTTTGACTCTGAATTCCTGCATCAACAAACATTTCCTTCTCAAAGCATCAGAAACTTTGTTAGTGGTTCCAGAAATATGTTTAATTACAAAAGTAAAATTCTACATGTATTCAACCCATTTAACATGTCTTTGGTTCAACTTCTCTTGTTGATTCACAAATTGTAAGGCATGATTGTCACTGTACAAAACAAACTCTTTAGGAACCAAATAATGTCTCCATTTCTTCAGCGCTTGTATGACTGCATAGAATTCCTTGTCATATGTTGAGTACTTGATCTCCACCTGATCAGAATCTGGACCAGGGGTCTAAAATTTGCTCARTTTTCAAAGTGCTCAGAATGCAGCGAAAACGGTACCATTGCGTCCGTCTCGTTCTCCTGATTCCGGCGGTATATTTATTTTCGCAAACRGAGTCCGTATGGAGAAGTTATCGAGGTCTATTCACCGAGCCAAACAGGGAAAATTTGATGCTGACTGGGTAGGCCGTACAGCTGACGTGGCAGGCCGTACAGCTGACGTAGCAGGCCGTACAACTGGCGTGGATGTCCATACAGGACACGTGGCCGCTCTAGGTGATGCCACGTGTCATGCGGTTTTGGGCTTTTTGCATGCAATTTGACCAATCTTGAGGTGACACATGTCACCACTCGATGGGTGACACGTGGCACCAGGGTGACGTCAGCATCCTGCGTGGCAGGCTGACGTGACAGGATGATGCAGCATTGATTGGACCGTATGATTGACATGTGGCAAGCATTTATGGTGACAGCTGGGCGAATTAAATCGTGACACGTGGCATCTCATTTTGGTGAATAATAGGGTGCCACGTGGCCCAATTAAGGGCTGCCACGTGGCACCCATTTACAGGCTATTGGTTTAATAGTTGGTTCATTAAAATTATATGAGGTCGCGGGGTTCGACCCCCGGACCTCCCCCTCTATATGAGCTTTAACAAACATGCGCTGACCATAGTACCGCCCTGTGTTGCTTGTTAGGAGTGCGGGCATTATTCTATTTGAATTAAACTTATGGAAGTTCCGACCGAGGGTCAGGCTAGGGCTTAGCCCTGGCCCGTGGTTGTTGTAATACTATACGACTGTGTGGAACCCGATCGTTGGCGCCGGTGTATAACGAAAAAAAAAACCATAGTTTTTATTTAACCCACAGTTTACACATATAAATGTTGCGCAGGGATTTGGTATTACAACCCATGGGGTAAAACATCATATTATATGCACAGTCTATGTGTAATGTTGTGCGGGTTTTAAATTCAACCGAGTTAGGCTTTACCCCGGGCATATGGTTTATCATATGACCAAA
>JASDQU010109106.1:68268-96768 GCA_032191745.1 Picea mariana
CTCTCAAGAAGATTGCTTTGGTGTTTTTGAAAATCACACTAAAGGAATAGGGTCCAAATTATTGTTAAAAATGGGCTATGAAGGTAAAGGGTTAGGCAAGCATGCACAAGGCATTGTTGAGCCTATTATGGTTGAAGAGAGACCTAAATATTGTGGTCTTGGTTATGAAAGAATTGTTGAAACAAATTCCAAGGTTGAGGAAACAAATGAAAAAGTTTCAAGAACAACTTTTGTTTCAAGTTCACCTCCTCAAGAAGGTTTTCAAGGTGAAAGTTCAAGAACGTTGGTTGAAAGTTCAAACTCTTCAGCATGCAAAACTTGTATTCAAGATGAATGCAAATATGTGCAACAAAAAGGTTGTGACAGCCATGAGGACAAGAGCAGATTTGTTAGTCTTCAAAAGAGAGCTTGTGACTCTTCCGATTCACCTCCTCAAAGCGACGATAAAGGTGAATGTTCAAGGTTTAAATCTGCCTATAACTCAGTTGCTTTTGATTATTTTAAGCATAATAAATCTGCATGTAACAATGGAAAAAGACCATGCACATTTTGTGGTTTATTTAACCATCGTGTTTCAAAGTGTTGGAAGAGAAAGTCCATTTTCAGGAAACTTTCCAAGCAAAGGCAACATGAAGAGAAAATGCAAAAGATTTGCAGCCATTGTCAGAAGAGGGGTCATCTCATTGACCGATGTTGGACATTGCATCCAACCTCTCATCCAAGGCATAAGAAGCAGTTGGAAAAAAAGATTGACAAGAATGGAAGAGGAGATTCCATCATTGATGTGAGTCAAGATGATCCACAAGAAGACCACTTTCAGCAGAGGGATTCGCCATTGAGTTGGTTTGGTAAGAAATGGATTGCTTTCTTGCATAAGTAAGGCTTGCATTTTTTCTGCAATAGATGCACATTTCAGCCTTATCTTTTCATTTTGTTGAAGTTGAAAGTTGCAGCAGTTTGTCATATTTTGGTAGAGGCAAGTTTGCATGTGAATTCTTTTATTTTTGAAAGCATACTTGTGTTATACTACCCCATTCAAGAACATGTAAAGGAGGGGTATGTTGTCATTTTATTACAGCCACATATACTTTTCATATTCAGCTCATTAGTACCCACATGTCTTGGGTTTGAGTACCTATGTTTCTACAGGGAAGGAGAGTTGAAGAGCTATGCATATGCATTTGGTTTTGAAAGTGCATAAACATTGAATTTGATGATTGTCATCATGGATGAGTTATGATTGTAGCATGATTATTTATCATGTCTTTAGACTTGTCATTTTGGATGGTTGACATGTTTCACTTGAGTATCGACTTATGTCAAAATTTGCTTGACGACCATGTGTGTTGTTCATGGTTTTCGACTCGTGTTTAGTCGATTGAGTTGGATGACTTGTAAGTCAATTTTGAGTACACTAAAGTGCAGGAAAACAACATGTGCTATGATGAAGCACAAGATGCGAAAATTGCTTGAAGCGGAAAAAGACTTTGTTGTCATTATTTTCAGTCTTGTGTCAATTTATTTTCAAGATTGATGGTTTTCTTGGCTTGTGACAAGATGTCGCAGGAAAATTTTGCAGCCATTGGAGAGCGGATTGTTGACGCCAAAGAGTTCGAAAGAGAGACTTGATTCTCAGTGGAAAGGCTGACAGTCCTCTAAGCACAGAGAGAACAGTGGGTCAGCAGCAGCCAGAGAGCAGTGGTTGAGGGACATAGCCAGTTGCAGGGCAAGGCATGACAAGGTAGATTGTCGAAAAGTCTTTTCAAGTAGAATCAGTTGATATAAATTGGAAGAAGAAGAGTATTGAAGCTCATATCGATGAYTATAAGCTTTTGTGGGTCCAAAAGCCTTCCAGTGGGAAGGCGTGATCAGAATCTGGACCAGGGGTCTAAAATTTGCTCAATTTTCAAAGTGCTCGGAATGCAACAAAAATGGTGCCATTGCRTCCGTCTCGTTCTCCTGATTCCGACAGTATATTTATTTTCACAAACAGAGTCCGTATGGAGAAGTTATCGAGGTCTGTTCGCCGAGCCAAACAGGCAAAATTTGATGCTGACTGGGCAGGCCGTACAGCTGACGTGGCAGGCCGTACAGCTGACGTGGTAGGCCGTACAGCTGGCGTGGATGTCCGTACAGGACATGTGGTGGCTCCAGGTGATGCCACGTGTCATGCGGTTTTGGGCTTTTTGCATGCAATTTGACCAATCTTGAGGTGACATGTGTCACCACTGGATGGGTGACACGTGGCACCAGGGTGACGTCAGCATCCTGCGTGGCAGGCTGACGTGACAGGCTGACGCAACATTGACTGGAACGTACAATAGACACATGGAAAGCATTTATGGTGACAGCTGGGCAAATTAAATCGTGACACGTGGCATCTCATTTTGGCAAATAATAGGGTGCCACGTGGCCCAATTAAGGGCTGCCACATGGCACCCATTTACAGGCTATTGGTTTAATAGTTAGTTCATTAAAATTATATGAGGCCGCGGGGTTCGACCCCCGGACCTCCCCCTCTATATGAGCTTTAACAAACATGCGTTGACCATAGTACCTCCCTGTGTTGCTTGTTAGGAGTGCGGGCATTATTCTATTTGAATTAAACTTATGGAAGTTCCGACCGGGGGTCGGGCCAGGGCTTAGCCCTGGCCCGTGGTTGTTGTAATACTATACGACCGTGTGGAACCCGATCTTTGGCGCCGGTGTATAACAAAAAAAAAAAACCATAGTTTTTATTTAACCCACGGTTTACACATATAAATGTTGCGCAGGGATTTGGTATTACAACCCACGGGGTAAAACATCATATTATATGCACAGTCTATGTGTAATGTTGTGCGGGTTTTAAATTCAACCAAGTTAGGCTTTCCCCCGGGCATATGGTTTGTCATACGACCAAACGGAGGCGGGGGTTTCAATTGGAATATTTAAACAAAACCACGGTTCCAAGTTTGTGAAAGGACCACATTTGATATGTGCGGTGGTGTTTAATCTTGGACTCGCGGTCACATTTAAAATGGCATTCAAACCGTGCCTTTGTGTTAACATGGCGCGAGGGGTTGATTTTAATGTTAGCCCACGGTTTGGTACTATATTCCATTAACCAATGCATATGGAGTGGTGCACGCGGTTTGGAATTTTATTTTGGGTTTTCGTTTGTGTTTGAACGGTCATTCAAACCTTTCACCCGCCACTTGTCACCTGGACATGGAACGGTGGCACTTAGCTCTTTTTGTGCGCGATTAACATGGCCACATGGCCCCATGCGCCTTTTACCTCCGTGATTCGGGGGCTTAGTTCCCCTAACTGTTCGACAGATTGCACATTTTTCGGGAACATGCATGGAGGCTAGGTTTTGTGAGCGAAAACGCTCAGAGGCTAGGTTTCATTGTGGACAGGGGCATTATGGCGAACGAGTGGCAGAGCTTGAAAGGGGAAAAATGGCAGAGGCCATAACTTTTGGAGTTTTTGGCCAAATCAGGAGCTGTAAAAGCCCAGATAGGGGTTTTTGGACGTTCTGAGTCCATTGGTGAGGTTATCACAGGCATTTGGAGACTTCTAATGCATGTTTTTAACCATTGAATCTTGAGGAAGCTTAAGGGACCATTGAAGCCCTCATTGTTTGAGGCATTGCTCTGATGAGCACATATTCATTTGCTGAGACTAAATAGTCATTTCTGACTGTTTATTAGGCTTTGAACACATTGGGATAGGTTTCAGATCCATTGGAGGACTTCTACAGGCATTGTTGCTCCATTGAAGCTCAGGGAAGCTTGGAGGCCATTTGTAGAAGTGGTCATTGTTGGATGAGCCATTGTCCATTTGCAGAGTTTTTACAGTCAAATTTGGGGTTTTTATGTATTTTGAATCCAATGGTATAGTCTATAAATCCATTGGAGTTGAGCAGCATCTTGTAATGAGAATTTGACAAACTAATCCCAAAGAGCCAAGTCCATTGAAGGAGGCTCAAGGAGATGTAGCCGAGAGAGGGGTGAACTCCTTTATCATCTTGGTATTGCTGTGATTTTTATGTGTTATTTGCTGCAATTTATACTACTGTGTATTGATTTATAACACATATTTAAGCATGTAAAAGAACATTCCTCACCCATGCACATTGCAAAGAAGAACCATAAACTGAACACATAAAATATCTTGCATATTTAAACACATGAAGCAAGGTCCTGTTAAGGTTTAATTTAATGAGGTAGAGGGTGCTTGCATAGAATAACAAGTCAGCCTTATATTTTCATATCACCACCTCATTCAGTTTTTCATTGAAGTATGTGATCGATCTATCATCTTGGCTCAAGACTGCTCCAATTGCAAATCCACTCGCACCACACTTGACTTGAAATGTCTTGCTAAAGTCCGGCAAAACCAAAATTGGTTGCTCAGTGATCTTCTTCTTCAACAGATTGAATCTTTTCTCTGCTTCTTCTATCCAATGAAAAGATTTGTGTCTTTTCTTCACCCTATCCATCATCAATGCACTAATTCCAGTGAAATTTCAGATGAATTTCCTATAGAAACTAGCTAAACCATGGAAGCTTCGAACTTCAAACACACTTTTTGGCGATGGCCAATTCTTAATCGCTTCTACCTTTTCTGGATCCATCTTTAACTCATTTGCAGAGATAACAAATCCCAAATAAATGAGTTATGTCCTCATAAATGATGATTTTTTCACATTTATCAACAATTTCTCTTGTTGTAACCTCCTCATCACTATAGCTAAATGATTTAAGTGTTCTTCTTCTGTCTTGCTGAAAATCAATATATCATCAAGATATACAATGATGAATTTTCCTATGAAATCCTTTAGGACTTCATTCATCAATCTCATGAAAGTACTAGGCGCATTTGTTAAGCCAAATGGCATAACAAGCCATTCATATAGCCCCTCATTCGTCTTGAATGTTGTCTTCCATTCATCACCTTCTCTCATTCGGATTTGATGATATCCGCTTTTCAAATCAATCTTTGAAAAAAATCTTGCTCCACTCAAGCAATCCATCAAATCGTCCATCCTTGGCAATGGAAATCTGTATCCGATGGTGATCTTATTGATCGCTCTTGAGTCTGTATACTTCCTCCAGCCTCCATCTTTCTTTGGGCTGAGCATTATTGGAACAACGCATGGACTCAATATTTCCCTAACCAATCCTTTGTCCATTAAGTCCTAGACTTTCCTTTTGACTTCTTCATTTTCCTGTGGCATCAATTTGTATGTGGATTTGTTTGGTAAACTGGCTCCAGGTATAATATCAATATGATGGCTTATACTCCTAATCGGTGGTAACGAACGAGGTAGTTTGTCCACTACTATATCAGCGAATTCTTCTAGTAACTCCTGGATTTCCTCTGGTAAGTCATCCACTCTTGTACTAGTCAAAACAATTCTAGGCTTCCTAACCACAATAAATTGTGTGTCTTCCTTCTTCTTAACCTCATTAAGAAGTTCCTTCCCACTCATGAGAAGTACAGTGTTGCTTACCTCTGGTTTCACTTCTTTACCCTTAATCGGCAGCAACATGTGTGTCCTCCCATTCTTCTCTAGGGTGTATGTGTTCTTTCTCCCATCACGAACCACGTTTCTATCATATTGCCACGGTCTACCCAACAATAGATGACAAACATCCATGGGAATGACATCACATAGTATTTCATCCTTATATCCTCCTATTTTAAATTCAACTAAACATTGTTTAGTGACATTTACCTGATGTCATTTTTGTATCCACGAAACTCTGTATGGGCTTGGATGTTCAATAGTCTCCAGCTCCATCTTTTCTACCATCTCTGTAGAAATGATATTTCTGTGCTACCACTGTCCACGATGACCTTGCATACCCTATCTTTTGTTTTGAAAGTAGTCTGAAACAAACTATTCCTTTGGACTGGGTTCTCTTCCTCTTTCTATGGCTTCAAGAGAACTTTCCTCATCATCAAGGATCTTCTTCCCTCAGCATCTTCTACCTCAACATTCTGTCCTTGTGCTTCAGTAATGTGAGTCTCACCACCTTCTTTCTTTTTGTCTAGACACTCATAATATTTATGTCCATTTTTTCCACAGACAAAGCATTTCACTTCACCTCCTCGACCTCTTCCTCTTCCTCTAGTTCAAGGAAAAGTGTTTCTATTGGCATACTGCCCTCTCTGTGAGATTCCTCCTCTCTCAGTTTGAGTTTGAGGTTTCTTCCACTCTTCTTTAGGCTTTTGATTCCTGTCTTGGGAAATTGTTTTGCCTCTGGATTGACTTCTTCCTTGGCCTCTCTAACCTTGCTTTTGGCTCAACTTTTCTTCAGCTTTTAGAGCCATCTGATAAGCATCCTCCAAATTTCAAATGATTGTCATGCTCATCTCATCTTGAATGTCATACCGCAGACCATTGATGTATCTGGCCACCTTTTCATCATTGCTTTCTCGATGACCTGCTCTAATGTTTATCTTGTAGAACTCCTCAATGTATTCTTTCACTGACATCATCTTTTGTCTCAAATTATGCATTCTCCAAAATAGAGTGATTTGATAATCCTTGGGGATGAATTTGGCTTTCATCTTCGCAACCATTCTATCCCAACTTTTGATTTTCTTCTTGCCCTTGCAGCATATGTCGGCCTGCAGTTCATCCCACCATAATGTTGCATGCCCTTTAAGTCTTGTGACATCATGTTTAACCTTTTTGTCTTCCTCAATATCCTCATAATCAAAATATTTATCCAAGGCTCTAATCCAGTCTAGAAGCTCTTCAACATCTAGGTTTCCTTAGTATACTGGAATGTCCATCTTTGCTCTGGCACCTATTCTAGCAACAACCAAGAATAGGCATTCATCTGCAGCATCTTTGGCTGCAACTTCTTCTTCGTGTCCATCTTCATTTTCACTGTCAGCCTCACTGATATCCCTAGTGTCAAATGTGCACCTCTGTGTTGTCTCCATGGCATCAAGCCTGACATGTAATTCGTGCATTTCCCTTTCCACTGCTGGATCAGGCATTGGTCTGTCTCTTCTTCTCAGCGAATGGATGAGAAATATTCCTTTTTCCCTTACTACGAAAAACAAAGGCTTGTTCTAGGCTCTGATACCACTTTGGTGTAGACCTCCAGCTCTTAAGTTGAGATCCGCTCACAGGATCGTTCAAATCTCCCTCTCTGAGCCGAAATGGCTCTGTCGGATCCCTATCAGAACCTTCAACGATTTCGATCCACAGGTCCTTATGAATTGAGCCTATGTGTACAAACACCGGGTGTCAACCTAAATCTCCTTGGCCACAACAACATCATGGCCTTCGCTAATTTGGGCTTTTGGGTTTCGCAATATTGCGATCCTTGATGTCGAGTTTCTCGGCCCTCTATTACCGAAACCCAAAATGTTGATTCATCGAAACGTATTCAGCAAAGGTTGGCTTCTCACAGAACCTTCCACCAATTCAGAATTTTGGACTTCACGATTTTGTGAATCCGGATGCGAGACTTCCAGCTCTTCCACCTACAAAAACCTGAAATAATCAACGAAACTTGACTCTGCCTGGCGACAAGTGCGCCGCCTGTCTTTTCAACCTTTGCAGCTTTCTACTTTTGATGTAGAATCCTACCACCTGTCACTCTTCCTGGTTTTCGGGACTTTCACTCCCAAACCACTGACTCCTCCATTTCCCAACACCCAAAGTATTGAAATCCTGAACTCCATGTCACTTCCTATCGCAACCCGCGATTTTGGGGCTTTTGTTCCACTGCACTCAACTCCTTGTCGTCAGGATCCCCAAAATGCCAAAATGATCTGATGGCTTGTGCGAACCACGATCAATAGTCTATGTTAGTTCCAGATCCTAGAGTGATGAGTTCACCTTCTTCTAACCACCCTGCAACTTCCCTGGATCCTACGATCCATGCTACTTCGTGAATTTTCCACAGAGAATTCCAACCACTCACTGCTTCTGGACAACTTCCGCGAAACAAACCAACGTTCTTTCTTCCAAATTTACTTCTACTGGATGACTTCGACCCTCATCTCCCTTTGAAGTATTTCAACCCCTATCCTCCTTTGAAGTGTTCAAAGGTGTTAATTCTCCTAAGATTTCACTGGCAACTTCAAGCCTCGAAAGAACTCCTGCACGCACTCCTTGCGACACTTCTTCAAATACTTCTAAGTATTTGACCTTCTTGACTCTGTGCACTCCCTGCAGCAGTAGTCCTTCAACTCTTCTCTTGGTTGAGAAGTTCTAAGCTTTCAACCAGCCTGCACACACCTTGCACGGCTTATGTGCTTCACTTGCACTTCCACTGGAATGAGAACAACGATATCCCTCTTGAGCTTTCATAGATGAACTCTGAAACTTTGTCAATGCACTCCTTGCGGATGTTTCACTGCACTCCTTGCAGGAACTCCCAATCAGGAAGAGAAACAATTGAAACTCATTCCCTTTCTCTCTCAGACTTCAAACATTTAACATGCAATCATACATACACACAGTATTAAAGAAAATGTGTAAAAAAGGGAATAAAACAACCATGAGCATACCATTCAACATGTATACACTAAAAACATCACAACAACATGAGTCTGATTCAAAGCTCCATATATTAATTCAAAACTTCTATACATGGGTTCTTCTCTACATGTCTCTCCTTCTTCTGTTCTATACATGGGTTCTTCTCTACATGTCTCTCCTTCTTCTATTCTATGCTAATGTGTTAATGATACAATGATACAAGAATGAGGGTGCCTATATCCGTTTTCCCTCCTATGCTCTAAAACTGTCTAATCTAGAATTTAAATCTACCTACTTTCATTAACTGGGCATAAATTCCTTTTACATCGAAAAATGAGAGCAGATTGCTCAAGATCTGTTTACAATCACCTATTCATAGATGCATGTACACCTTCCTTAACTATTTCATTAATATTCCTTCCTTAGTCTTTCAAAATATTTCAAAACATTTTCAACATGTGCCAAAAATGCATTGCGCTCATCCCAGTTGTCTTCCACCTCTGCGCTCGCTTGCTGTTGGCGATGCTCCTACATCAAATAATTAATATCTCCATATCTCACCCTACATGAACCTATAATGGAGTATCTCACTACACCTAGATTTTTCTTCCATAACTGATGAAGTTATATCTTGCAAATATAGGAACAATTAAGATCTCCTTCTCTCACCCTACATGAACCTATAATGGAGTATCTTACTACACCTAGTATTTTTTCTACGATTGATTGATCTTCCTTTTAAGAATGTGTAGAGCATTAATTACAGATTGTTGTTAAATTATTTGCTACAGGAAAACAGAGTCAAAATTCATCTTTCTCTTTCATGAGCCTATAAATGAATAGATTCATTACCTGAGAAAGAGCCTTTAAATCACATGCTTGTTGATATTTTGTTTATGAGTTTTGCCTTTTGGATTTTAAACTATGTGAAGAATATTGTTTGAAGATTGTGAAACAAAGTATTGGTTTTGGAGTGTTTCTCTTGTAGTCTATACTCATCAGACATAGGAACTTATTTTTTATTGGCACATATATTGCATCAACTCTATTGATCATGAAACCGGATTGACATATTAACGATTCCAATATATTAACCCTATAATTCCACCAAATTTTTGGCATCCTTATTGGGGAGTTGTAAACGGTAATAGGTAGTGTTTGAATTAGATTTATTTTATGGTTTTGGATTGGTTTTAAGGATGTCCTAAGGGAAAGGAGAATATAGTAATATGTGAGGCAAGAGCCCACACATCCAGTTTAGTGGGGTTTATCCAAAGTAAAGTTGTCCTCTTACCTTCATTAGTTAAATTTTGTGTTTTGTTAGCATTAGATATTCTTCTTTTTTATGTATAGAAGTAGGGATAGTAAAGGTAGATTTATTCCATCCAAAGTTACAGAAAATTCAAGAAAACCACCCAAATTTACGGAAAAATCAAGAAACCCCCTCCCCCCCACACTAATTTAGCTAATTTTTGTGCATGAAAAATTCTTAGAGGAGAGAGTTCAAAGGAAGAAATTGAAACTATAACTAAAGGCCCTAAATCTAAAGCTACCGTGAATATTCAAAACATATCAAAACAAGCAGTAAGGGAAGCACTGGTGACCCAATTAGATGGACAAGAGGGGAAAGAGACAAAGATAGTGGTAGAAGAGGTTGAATCTTCCATTAGAGCAGCACACAAAGTCTTGGAACAGTTGGATATCCCATCCAGTTTATTGTTTGAACCATCCCTTAGTGGGGAAACATCACTTGCACACTATAATATATTGTTCAGAAATATGACAGATGAGGAAGGGAATGCAATTGATGAAACTGAGGCATTCAGATTCCCAATATTAGACATTACCATAGATTTTTCCATGAATAATATCCCACTATAATCACTACCTCATTTCCATGGTATGTCAAAAAAATATCCTAATTCATTTTTGTTTGAATTTCATATACTATCTAGATGTTATAATTCTACTAATAGTGAACAAAAATTAAAACTCTTTCCAACTACACTTAAAGACTCAACATTAAAGTGGTTTATGATTCTATGAGAGCATACTATATTATCTTTGTATGGTATGAAAGAAAATTTCCTACAAAAATATTAGGATTATTGTATACCTAGAGATGTTAGGAATGATATATTTAAAATGCAACAGTCTGAGGAGGAGAGTCTGGAAGATTACCTAGAAAGGTTGATATACAATTATCAAAAGACAAAACAATTTTCCTTAGACACAAACACAGTTAGGACCATCTTCTTGAAGGGTATAAGGGATGATTTTATTGAGGTACTAAACCTTATGAGCTCTAGGGATGTATACCAAAATCCATTTGCAGACATTGCAGAATATTGTAAAAGGTACTCCCACAACCAAGCCAAAATAGGGAAACATTTAAGGGATCCTATAAGTATAAATACTAAATATACTCCAAGAGGTTTCACAAGGAAAGAATTAGGGAATCTACTAGAAAAATTCAAAACAGACATCCTAAAGACAATCAACACCCAGTTAGAGACCATGCAAATCAAAATTAAACAACCAGAAGAAAATGTTACATTAGCAATTTTTTGTCCTCGGTGTAGGAAAAGGCATCCTGAAAAAGAATGTCCTATTAATGTCATTGAAATTTGTGGGTTATGTACAAAGGACCACCCTACCGAAGAGTTCCCTTCCTTACTTGGAATAAAATCCATTTTTAAGGGAGGAGGGGAACCTCAAGAAACATCATATCCCCTAAGAGAGTATGGAGGCAACAAAATCCTAATATTTTTTTTGACCCAACCACACAATACTCACAACAACAATGGATTCCTCCAATTCCTTACTCTTAATGGAAACATTAAAAACTACCAGTCCAACCGTGGAAACAAGGATGGAGGGGGCTTGCATATGGGAATGTTCCTTTTCAACTACCAACATTTCCTACTTACCCACAATATCTTCCCAATATATCTTAGTTGTTACCTGGATTTAATCCACCTTCTCTACCTCCACCTTCTCAGCTACAAAAACAAATTACATTTCCTTTGAAACCAAGCCAATACCTGGACATCCCATCCCTAATCCGAATAATAGACCTACACAACCTATACAGAATATTAACATACATAATTTCCCAACTTATGTGATAACTCCTACTTCTCTAAATGAAATTCAATTAAGATCTCATAAGGTATTGAATAAACCAAATTCTACAGTCATTTTCCAAGAAGAAGAACAAATAGACAACCAACCATATGAATAAGAAGGCACCCCTATACAAGAATAAATTCCTCCTCACACTCCTCAACCATCAGAAATACCTCAGAAAACTAATCTCCACCTTATCCAAGAAGGTTACTTGTGAATAAACATGAGGTACCTCTAGGACATGATTTAGAAGCCAAATTAAGGAATATATGTGTAAATATTCCCCTAATTCAAGACATCTAATGCATTCCTATCTATGCCAAGATTGTAAGGGATCTGTGCATTAAAAATCCTGGGAGGAAGAGGAAGGAGCCTCCTGTTATATAGGTGGTTGGAAAATTGTCGAAATTTATATCAGAAATTCCATCTAAATATAATGATCCAGGAAATCTAGTGGTGACTATAGAGATTAATGGTATTTCTTTTTCTAATACACTTATTGATCTAGGAGCAATAATAAATGTTATTATCATTTACACCATGCAAACGCTGCAATTAAATCACTTAAGGCCAATACAGACCTTGTTGGAATTAACATACAAATTAGTCATCAGCCCAACATGAAGTCTAGATGATGTAATAGTCCCCTTAGCCTCCTGGGAGTATACTGTGGACTTCTTCGTAAGTCATTCAAAATCCTCCAAACCTGGACATCCAGTTGTACTTGATCGACCTTGGTTGGCCACTGCTGATGCATTTATTAGTTGTCAGTCCAGGGAGATGAAAATTTACAATGGGACCCACAGTCAGAAACTTATTCTCTTTCCTCCTGCGCAATCAACCATTGAAGTTCCTTTATGGTTGGATAATCTCTATGGCTAGAAGGAGTATTGTGCTCAACTCTTTTTAACACTTGAGTAAGTAAAGGGATTTCAAGAACAAACTAAAGAACATATTTTAATCTTATTTTTATCTAATACATAATGCAATGAATATCCTCAATCTTTTCCAGAATAAACACATATATTCAGCTATGAATTTCAGGATATCTGACATCCCTCCACTTCTACATTGTTCACTATATCAAAAATAAATGAAAGGGGAGATTCCATTGTTCAGACTATTAAAATCAGTCCTGGAAAATCTATATATATCAATTCCAACATGGAAGCATATCAACAGCAAAAGTTGATCCAAATGATTCAAGGACAGTCCGATGCTTTTTCATGGGATTACTCGGACATGAAAGGAATTCACTTGGATACTTGTATACACCATATTTACACCAATGATCAAATTCAACCTGTTAGGCAACCCCAAAGAAGAATGAATCCAACTTTAAAAGATATACTAAAAGAAGAACTCCAAAACCTCCTACATGTCAATAAAATTTACCCTATTTTAGATAGAAAGTGGGTATCCCCATTAGTTATTTTCCCTAAGAAGAATTGAAAATGGAGGAATTGTGTGGAATTTATAGAGTTGAACAAGGACACCTATAGAGATTATTTTCCTTTTCCTTTCATAGACTAGATCTTGGACACCTTGTTTGGGAAGAGGTATTTTTCTTTCATGGATGGATTTAGTGGTTACAACCAGATCCAAATTGCACCTAAATATCAGGATAAAACCACATTTACTTTCCCATGGGGTACTTATCCTTATAGGTTTCTTCCCTTTGGTTTGTGTAACGTACCTACCACCTTTCAAAGGGATGTCCTGGACATTTTTTCTAATTTAACCCATGACTGTGTAGAAGTCTATATGGACGAATTCACAATATATGGGGATGATTTCCAGAAAGCATTGTAAAAGTTGGAGAAAGTATTGATCATGTGTAGAGAGACTAACATTTCCCCCTTCATGAAAAATCCATAATGATGCTCACTGAAGGGATTGTCTTGGGCGATCACATTTCTAGTATCGCAATAAGGGTAGACCCTGCCAAAATTGATATTATTTCTCAAATCAGAATCCCTAGCTCACATAAACAAGTTAGAAGCTTCTTATCGAATGTTGGATATTAAAGGAGGTTCATTCAAAATTGTACAAACTTAGTTTCCCCATTGTTCAATTTTTTAGAAAAAGAGGATGAATTCCATTCGGATGAACAATGTTAGATTTCCTTTTAAATTTTAAAGAAACATATTTCAAGTGCCCCTATTTTAAGTGGACCAAATTGGTATCTTCCTTTTCATATCTGCATTGATGCCTCAGATACAACTTTGGGGGTTTTTCTAGGACAACGAGAAAACCAAATTCCTTATGCTATCTACTTTATCAACAAAAATATCTCCCCTACCGAGGTAAATTATACTATCACTGAAAAATAATTCTTATCAGTATTCCATGCCATTAATAAATTCAGACACTACATAACAGGGTATAAGGTTTTTGTACATACAAACCACTCAACCATTAGTTGTTTAATGAATAAACCTATGAAAAATGATAGAGTTACTATATGGTTGTTATTATTGCAAGAATTCAATATCACTATCATTGACAGATCTGGAAGAGATAATCTCATTGCTAATTTCCTATCTAGATTTATTCATATAGGTGATAATGCACCAATGGATGACAATTTTCTAGATGAAAATGTGTTTTCTATTTCTACTTACACTCCTTGGTATGTAGATGTGGAAAACTATATTGTAATAGGAAAGTTACCTTAGAATATGTCCCCTCAAGAAAAACAGAGAATTATTCAGCTGAGTGCAAATTATATGTGGAATGATGACTATCTATACCGTACAGGGCCTGATTTGGTGATCAGAAGGTGTGCACAAGAGGATGAGATGCATGATATCTTCAAATCCTGCCATGATGGTCCATGTGGAGGCCATTTTGATTATAAGAGGACATCATACAAAATATTGTGGTCAGGAAACTATTGGCCAACCATGTTTAAGGATGCAAAGAAGAATGTGTCCAGCTGTGACAATTTTCAAAGGATGGGGAAACCCACTGTAGTTGATGAAATGCCTCTCCAAGATCATGTAGTAATTGAACCTTTTGAAAAATGGGCCTTGGAATTTGTAGGACCTATTAAACCTATGTATCAAAGAATAAGGTACATACTATTCTGTACAAATTATGTGACTAAATGGATAGAGGTTAAAGCTTTGTATTCTACAAATGAACAATCTGTTGTTGATTTTTTATTTGAATAAATATTTACTCGTTTTGGTGTGCCTCGAAAAATAGTGATAGACGAGGGAACCCAATTTACCTCCAATTTTGTCAAATCCATTACTGAACAATATCATATGAAACAAAAAAAATATTCACCTTATCACCCCCAAGAAAACGGACAAGTGGAATCAACTAGTAAGGTGATAGAGGATATTCTCACCAAGATAGTTCAGTTACACCATAAATACTGGGTTGATTGGTTTCCTAAGGCCTTATGGACCTACAAAACAACTTGGAGAAACACAACAGGCCACACACCTTATGAATTGGTGTATGGGAAGCAGGTGTTTCTTCCCATAGAATTTCAAGTAAAGACCTTCAAGACTACTATGCAATTGGGGATGTATTTGGATGAAGCTAAAAAAGAGAGGATATTGCATCTGAATGAGCTTGATGAAATAAAATAGGATTTTAATCAAATGATTAGACTCATTCAAGAACAAAGGACTAAATGGCATGATAAGTACATCCAGAAGAAGTATTTGCAGCTATGTGATTGGGCCTTGCTGTATGAAAGTAGGTTCAATAATTTCAAGGGTAAATTGTCCACCCTATGTTTGGGACCCTATGAAGTAGACACAATTTACGACAATGGTTCAGTGAAGATAAAAAGAATTGATGAAGATCAGAATTCCTTTATCATAAATGGGCATCAACTGAAAGTTTATCATAATCCTCTATCTAAAGAGGATTTTATCATACATGTTCTTCAAAATTCTGAAATGCAATTGGTAAGCAAGAGGAGCTCTCCTCCTGCTCATCCAACACTGTAAGTTTTGTTGTGTGATTTAATTTAACTTTGTACATATATGTATATAGGTGTGTTAGTAGATAGTGATTTTGGTGTTACTAACAAGAGAAAAATATAATTTTGTTCTCATGTAGATAAACAATAAGGAGGAAAATAGATGGGGTTTTCTTTAAGTTTTTCAGACTCCTTACAATTCAAAACACCGACGAGAAGGAAAAAATCCACGAGATAGTAGATGGAGTTTTCTTTACGTTTTTCAGACTCCTTAAAATTTAAAACACCGACGAGAATTAACTAATCTAGGCCCAAGAAAAATCCACAGCACAATAGTAGTTAGGTTTTCCTTTCCAATAAAATGGAAGTGGCAACAAAAGCAATGGTTATCCTGAATCCAAAAAGAGGAGACTTATGCATATCAATAGGAGGTTTTCCATCTATAGTTTCTTTCATTTTACAGAGCTTGGAGCCCTATCATTGAATTATGTTTCCTCATTTTATGACACTTACGCTGCAATTTCAAAATTATTGTACCAGTGTGTTGTTTGTAGTTTTTCCAACATGATACTTCAACAAAACATTCTTAGCTACAAACATAAGCCTACAATATTCCATTTTGAAGATGATACATTCATGTACCTTATCACAACTTCACCCAGTACTGG
Source organism: Picea mariana (assembly GCA_032191745.1). Lineage (NCBI taxonomy): Eukaryota > Viridiplantae > Streptophyta > Pinopsida > Pinales > Pinaceae > Picea > Picea mariana. The sequence continues at coordinate 84,506 of JASDQU010109106.1, forward strand.
AGAAAAAATTCATGTGTTCATCCAGTACTGGAGAAGGCTCTCTATGTTGGTCTGGTACTAAAATAGTTTGTTGTGTTGGTCTGGTACTAATACAATTTCATGTGTTGGTCTACTACTAATCTTGAGATATGGTACTAATGGTGGAATTTTGGTAAAAATTGTCCTATACTTGATGTATTTCTTTTTTGAAAAAACACACTTCAAGTAATGGAGGTATGAGCTCATTATTTTATTCCTTTTATTAAGAATCATATTAATTTTGTGCTAAATGTATGGTTACTCTGTCAAACAGTTGGCTTAGGTTGATGGATAGTTGGTATGGATTGTTGGTTTTCATTTATGTCAACCATTGGAGAGTGATATTGTATATTGATGTCAACTCTTGGAGAGATTCTGGTAGCGAATTATGGTAGCACAAAGGTTTGGGTAATCGACCCAAGGTTGTTTCATGTATACTGGTATGAGTTTTAATATATTTGAATGTAATACTATTTTATATGGATAGTACATGTCATTCCATTTCTGGTGGTATGTGGAACGTCACATAACTTCTCACGGTTAGAGAATTATGGCCATTAGAAGTTGGAGAACCCAAGTTTGGGTAATGGACCCAAGTTTGTTTAATGGATAATGGTATGAGTTTTGATATATTTTAAGTTAATAATATTCTATTTGGATATTACATGTCATTCTATTTCTGGTGGTATGTGGAATGTCACATAACTCCTCACGGTTTGAGAGTTATGGCCTTACAAAGTTGGAGGACACTCATATGTCATCTAGAAGCCCCAAAAGGTCAATGTAGTCAAAGTGGTTTAAGAGATTTTAGAAGGTAAATAATAAAGTGAAGTGATGAGTGTACTATAATTCAAAGTGAATAAAAAATAAATTATTTAAATAATAAATTTAATGGAGAAATTAGAAGTGGGTTAACCCTAAAATAAGGAAAGTGGGCAAAGTGACCTAGAAGATGTTTTTAAGGAAGCTACTTAGAGAGTAAAAATAAGAGGCAAGTCTCTCTAATTTTAGATCACACTTGAGCATATTAAATATCTATAGCTGTCTAAGTTAACCAAAGGATATCTAAGCTGAATTTCTAAGGGAAGGTGAAGAAAAGAAGGCCATAATTCAAGGAAGGATAAATTCTTTTGATGATGCTTTTTAAGGTGTTTCCGGTAAAAACGTCATAACTTCTTCATAAAAGATCTAATTTCAGTAAGCCTGAATGTGTTAGTTATAGTACATTATGCAGTATTATGTGTAATATTTTCATATTGATTCAACAAATATTACATGCGGGACACACTCTACAAAGTCGCTCTCTAGAATAAGCTAAAATTCAGCAAGGTATGCCATTTTTTCTATAACTCCTTTTTTGAAAGGTTCCAAGTAGTGACACGTGGAGGAATTGCATAAAAAAACACTGAAGAACATTGTGTATCAGTTTCATATCTTTATTGATTAAATGTAAAAATTTATGATTATTTCAATTTAGGGTTGTTGACTAATCCAAAACTAGTCATGTGAGACTAAAGAAAAGTTTGATGAAAATGCTAGTCTCTTGTTGTTAAAGTTAAGGAAGGTTTGCAGTTATGTGATCATATACACCAGGTCTATTATAGAGATACAAATCAGATTTGGATTATGAAATTGATGAGGGACTTTGGTTGAGGTACATGTTAGGTACATGGTTGAGACAAGTAGTTGATGAGTTGGCACATACATGAGGTGTGTAGTTGATGATGTTGGTACATCTTTATGAGTCATAGTTGATGAGTAGTTGATACAAGATTGGTACATACTTGGTACATACTTGGTACATGGTTGGAGGCACTTGTTAGTAGTATTGTTGACACATGGTTTATGGATGATGTAGCATACTTGTAGTATTAGAAGCACATATTGATCTTGGTGATGATTATGAGTTGTTGTGTTATGCTTGGTTGATGCACATATTTGAGATTTTTCTTGGTAATTGATATTGGTGAGTAGATATGATTTGGTTGATAATATTGAGGAGACAAGTTGTTGTGATAGGTTGTTTGGACAAGTTGTCATGACAGGTTTTTGTTACAGGTTGTTTGGTACAGGTTGGTGCATGGTTGATGCACTTGTTCATGGTACAGGTTGAGGTACAGGTTGGTGCATGGTTGATGCACTTGTTTATATTACAGGTTTTTTGGTACATGTTGGTGCATGGTTGATGCACTTGTTTATGGTACATGTTGATTACAGGTTGAGGTACAGGTTGATGCATGGTTCAGGTTATTGGTATAGGTTATTTGGTGCAAGTTGATTGGTACAGGTTTACAACAGTATATCTCACATTGATAGTGTGACAGTGGTTCCATCATTCTACTTATATGTTAGGGCGGTTGGATGGGGCAAGGACAGGTGGTTGTAGCCACCTTTCGGTTGTATCTTTAGAACATAGGGGGTTGTAGCCTCCTTCTAGCTGTAGCCAGAGAATTGGGGAGTTGGAGCTTCCCTCAGGTTGTAACCTGAGAAACTAGTGAGTTGGAGCCTCCTTCCAGTTGCAGCTAGAAAAAAAAAGGAAGTTGGTTCTTCCAATGAATGTGATTCTTCAAGACATATAAGAAAAATAATTATGTGGTTTTCTCCATCTTTGGGTTTCCACGTAAAACACTGGTGTACTGTGTATGTGTATGATTGTTCATTTCTTCATTGCTTATTTACTATGCAGTTATTGAATGATAATGATACATTGATATAACACTTGGATTATATGGTTAAAAAGGATTAAATTTCTCTATTACTGATTCACCCCCCCTCTCAATAATCCAAAAATTGGTATCAGAGCCGGTTCCTTCAGGAAACAGTTTAACCACTAGAAGGAGATCATGGATTATTCTGAGAATGGTGTACCAATGTTTAATGGTCAGAATCATTTGATGTATGATATGTGGAGAATAAGGATGAATTTTTTTTTACAGGGACAGGGACATTATATTTGGCTATTAGTTGTTACAAGATATGATAGTTCAAAAAGGGAAAAGACTGCAACCAAGAAGGAATTGAGGAAGAATAACAAAATAACAATGGATTTCATTTGGGAAGGATTACCTAATCCGATAAGAGAAATGGTTGGTAAATGTTCATCAGCATAAGAACTTTGGGATAAGTTACATGACATATATTCTTCACCCATAATAGATTCAAAAAATATCAAAGAAGATGCAAATAGAAATCAAGAAGAATTATGTTCACCATGTCAAGCATATTCAGAAGATGAAGAGTACATAATCACCAGAGGTATATTGCTTTGTTTTATTGTGAAAAACATGGACATATTGAAATAGAATGCCATGAAGGAAATGAGATAAAAAAAACTAATTAAAAAGGAAGACAATTATGAAGAATAATTGATTAGTGCTTTAGATGAACTAAGAGAAGAAAAAAAAATTCTCAAGAAAGAATTGATGAAACAAAAGGAAAGTTTTTACATTTTTTAAGAAGCCCAACAAGTCATCGAGAACTTAAGAACTCAACTAGAAGAAGCAAGAAAGATCAAAGAAAATCTTGAATATCAAAAGCAGTGTCTGGAAACCAACATAACAACATAGAAGGAAGAAGCAGAAATGAGAGAGAAGATATTGACAGGTCATCTTAAGAAAATAACTAATGATCTAAACCATATTGAGGAAGAGTTTGGTCAAGAAGAGAAAGGACTTGAAGAAGAAATAATCACATTAAAAATTCATCTTAAAGAAGTGAAAAGAACGGAAGAAGTCATGAAGTCTCAGATAATGAAGAAAGAATAAGAGGTTGAGAAGCTTGAAGAAGAAGTTGTCACATTGAGAAGTTCAATTGTCAAGCTCAACAAGAACGTTGAAGAGACAGAAACATCCACATCAGTTATAGAGAATGAAGAGAAGCACTCTAGGTTGCTATAAAAGAAGAATGAAGAAAATAGAAAGAGTTATGCAGAAGTACTCAAAGGAAGGAATCATGGTCAACCAGAATCTAAGAAAACTATTGAAGATACATCTTCAAGAGACCATCCATGTTCAATCCATAAACAATCTTCAATCATGATCATGATCAGTCAAGGAAAAAATTCGGAAGGACTACTCCACAAAGAAAATCATTCACTCCCAGGTATGCAAATTTATTTTATGGTAATTTTTTTTATTGTACTAACTTTGGACATAAGGTTGAAGATTGCAAGGATTATAAAAGAAATTTCCAAGCAAGAAGTGCTTATGTGGTCACACATAATATTGAGTGTTACAAATGTCATAACTATGGACACATATCTAGTGATTGTAGAAGCATGATCAATACTTCCATGAAAGAGAATATTAATATTAGATATAAGAAAGTATGGATAATAAAATGGGAAGAACAGGTGAACAAAGACCAGGTACCAAAGATCGCAAGATTGATAATAAAACGAGATGAAGAAAATTATACATAGAAAAGGAAAGATGTTAGATACAGAAAGGTTTGGAAAATAACTGAAAGTAAGGAAGGATAGGTAAATAAGGAACGGGTTCAAGAGATTGTACTCTTAGGCATTGTAGTGAAAGATGAATCCGCACACAGAAAGAAAGAAGTCAGAGATCATAGAGATAATGAATCTACCAATGAAGATGATGATGAATACACATCAGAGCAATAATTTTTCTGAGCCATCTGTCTTAGAGACTCCAAAATAATATGAATATTAGATAGGGAGAGTCTATGCGATAGCTATGATAGACCAAAGAACCATCCTTCGAGCAAATTTCAAAGTTTGAGAAGACAGATTCAGAGAAATCAGTTAGCAAAGGTACAATTTGATAGATTAGTCAAGACTTCATGATAGTATAGTGATAAATGGGTTAGCATTATGGAAAGTTTCTCAAGTAGAGTCTTCGAAAGTATGGACATAGATGGATTTGTAATAACACTTAGCAGGTTTGGATAGATATATGATAGTGGATGAGAGCATGGATTCATAGATTGGTTCAAAGAGTGGTTCAGAGACAAAGGAACATTATCATAATGGATGATAATTACATAGGAAATGGATCAAACAATGCTAATGGATTCCAAATTGACAGATATTTTTTGGACACATGCAATGCATACATCAGTTCACGTTCAAAACAAATTAATTCTCAGAAACAACAATGACAAAACTCCCTATGAACTATGGAAAGGAAGCACAGATAACAACCTCTACATCAAGGTAACTCAAGGTAATATTTTATTAAATGAAATTTATGTTGATGCTATTGTTTTGGAAGTACTAATGATAGGTTAAGACAGAAATTTGCAAAGGTTATGCAGAATGAATTTGAAATGTCATTGCTTGGAGGACTATCTTTCTTATTGGGTCTTAATATATGTCAAAGAAACCAAGAAATTTTTATTTCTCAAACTAACTATATCATAGAAATGCTAAAGAGATTCAGAGCGGAGGTTGCAAACCATTTACCACTCCTATTATGATTCAAATTCTACAGACCGGAGGAAATACAGGTCAATGATTGGTAGCTTACTATATTTGACAACATCCAGATCGGATGTAATGCAGGTAGTTGGACAGGTGGCACGATTTCATGCAACACCAAATGAATCACATGTATTAACAGTGAAGAGGATTTTTAGATATCTCGAAGGAACATAAGAGTTTGGATTATGGTATCCAAAAGGAAAGGATTTATCACTTATTTCCTACATAGGTGCAGATTGAGCAAGTTGCATTAATGACCGATGAAGCACCAGTGGAGCAACATTCTAGTTGGGTGAGTGTTTAGTATCTTGGCTAAGAAATAAACAATCATCAATATCCTTATGTATAGTTGAGGCAAAGTATATTGTAGCATCAACATGTTGTACACAGGTTCTATGGATGAAACAAATTTTGCAGATATACATGTTGAGTATGATGAGCCCATTCCAATCTATTCTGATAATACAAGAACCATCAATATCTCAAAAAACCCAGTTATGCACTCCAAGAGGAAGCACATTCAAATCAAGTATCACTTTCTACGGGAACATGTTGCAGAGAAGAACATCAGAGTTGAATATGTGGGCACAAAAGAAAAAATGGCATACATATTTACAAAACCGCTTCCACGGGAAGCCCTTAAGTATCTTCGCCAGAGACTAGGAGTAATTTCTATTGATTAAGGTTGGTTGTCATTGATGTCAACCCTTGAAGAAAGCCCTGCAACACAAAGGTTTGGGTAACGGACCCAATATTGTTTGATGTAAATATGACTCATTATTGTCTTGTCATGGTTGATAAGAAGTAAAGATGGATGAACTCCAAAGTGGTCCCCTTATGGTGAAAGCCCTCATGGGAAGATTCTTTGCAGAGTAAGAGAACCCATGCTTAATTGTGGAATAATGAGATCCTAGATGGATAGTTATTTTCATTCCATTTTCATTGGTATGCATAACGACACATAACTCCTCACGGTTAGAGAGTTTTGGCCATGAGAAGTTAGAGACCCCAGGTTTGGGTAATGTACCCAAGTTTGTTTGATGGATAACGGTATGAGTTATGATATATTTTCAGATAATACTATTCTATATGGATAGTACATGTCATTCCATTTTTGGTGGTATGTGGAATGTCACATAACTCCTCATGGTTAGAGAGTTGTGGCCTTATGAAGTTGGAGGATCCTCATATGTCATCTAGAAACCCCAAAAGGTCAAAGTAGTCAAAGTGGTTTAAGATATTTTAAAAGGTAAATAATAAAGTGAAGTAATGAGTGTATTATAATTCAAAGTGAATAGAAAATAAATTATTTCAATAATAAATTTAATGGAGAAATTAGAAGTGGGTTAACCCTAAAATAAGGAAAGTGCGGCCAAGTGACCTAGAAGATGTTGTTAAGGAAGCTACTTGGAGAGTATAAATAAGAGGCAAGGCTCTCTCATTTTAATCACACTTGAGCATATTGAATTTATACACATGTCTGGGGTAACCAAGGATATCCAAGGCAAAATTATGAGGGAAGGTGAATAAAAGAAGGCTGAAATGCAAGGAAGGATAAATTCTTTTGATGGTGCTTTCTAAGGTATGTTATTTACAGGTCATCTCACGATTTTCTCTATAATTTTTTTCCTATAATGATTCATACCTTGAAATTTCTATTCCATTTATAAAACATATCTAGGTATCCGTGGTAAAAAATTCATCTTGTGGGTCATTGTATTTTTGGAGTTACACTACGTGGAAAATAGGGTTTGTGGCTAGTCCTGAAACTAGTCAAAAACAGACTAGTCCTGAAACTAGTCAAAAACAGATGTCTCAGGTAAAAATGTCATAACTTATTCATAAAAGATCCAAATTCCATGAAACCAAATGTGTTGGTTATGGTACTGTCTTTAGTACTTTTTGTAACAATTTCATATCAATTCAACAAATATTTTGTGCGGGACACTCTCTATAAGGTCTCTCTCTAAAATAAGACAAAATTCAGCAAGGTATGCCATTTTTTCTATAACTCCTTTTCTGAGAGGTTCCAAGTAGTGAAACCTAGAATAATTGCATAAAACACATTGAATAACATTGTATATCAGTTTCAGATCTTTATACATTACAGGTACAAAGTTATGATTACTTCAATTTAGGGTTGTTGACTAATCCAAAACTAGGCATGTGCGACTAAAGAAAAGTTTGATGAAATTGCTAGTGTCTTGTTGTTGAAGTTAAGGAAGGTTTGTAGAAATGTGATCATATACACCAGGTCTATTATAGAGATACAAATCATATTTGGATGATGAAATTGATGAGGGATTTTGGTTGAGGTACATGTTGAGTACATGGTTGAGACAACTAGTTGATGAGTTGGCACATACATGAGGTGTATAGTTGATGATGTTGGTACATATTAATGAGTCATAGTTGATGAGTAGTTGACACATGTGTTAGGACCACACTATGCACCTTTTTTCCTATACTTTTTGCCATTATTATACCCTTCATCACTTGTATTTAGACTCATAATACCACTTTGTCTGATCATCTCAAAGGTATACAACATCCTTTCTCATTACTATATGCTTAATTTGTTTTGCATAATATTTTACATCAATTTTGTACTTAACCATTGATTAGAAACGCATAAGTGTCCAAAACCGCAGATTTGCATTCAAGGCCTATTGCTGAAACACGGAGCTGCTACAGAGTCTGAGGTCGCAGATGCTAAAACACAGAGCTGCTACACAGTCCGAGGTCGCAGATGCTGAAACACGGAGCAGATACATAGTCCGAGGTCGCAAGATGCTGAAACACGGAGCTATTACACAGTCCAGAGTTGCAGATGCTGAAACACAGAAGAAACTGCCAGAACCGACGATGCTGAAACACAAGGAAGCCGCCACAGTCAATAGTCAACACAGTCAGAGTGCAATTCACGTGGCTGAAATAGCCCACGAATTGCGATGCTGAAACAACACCAGCAACGATGAGAAGAAGCTGTTACACCAGCCGTAACAACAATACCTCGTTCGGTTCATGTAATAGCATTCGGTTGCATGAAACCAGGACATCCTATGCTGATTTAGAAAGAAGATATGATCTAAGATAGGATTGAGATGTATTGTAATGATTGTATCGAATGGATTTCCTCTTTAAATAAGAGGAAATCACCATTCGAGATATCCAAGTTTTGATGTATTGAAGCAACTCCAGAGAAGCGGGACGTGTTCTATTCTTTCAATTTGTAATGTGATATTTCAACAGATGAATATAAGACTGTTTTGATTATTCGTCTCTAAGATTTCCCGTTTCATGGGAATCTTGTGAGAAGGGAGGGCCCACCTTCATCACAAGATTCACCCATTAGTTAGAAGTGTGTTAGTATAATTTCTGTTCATGCTTTGTTTAACTGTCGTTTGCTGGAACATTGTTTTATGAATTTCGCTTTGCTGAAACACTACTGACTCTGTTTATTGAATGGAATTTGTAATTCTTTGCAATCTTGTGTGATGATTTTATGCTAGCAGAGAATTGATTAAAGGTTCCTGCTCAGACAGAAAGGAATCGGGACATTATACCCTCTGTAGGATTCTTTTACTGCTGCAAGTGTGCTAGCCAGAGGTTCGGTTAAGAGGTTCCTGTTCAGACAGGAAGGAATCTAATTACCTCGACTTCTGTAGATTTCATTTACTTCAGCAAGTGTGCTAGCCAGAGATTTGGTTAAAGGGTTCCTACTCAGACAGGAAGGAATCACAAACACCTTGTCCTCTGTAGATTTCATTTCCTTCAGCAAGTGTGCTAGCCAGAGATTTGGTTAAAGGGTTCCTACTCAGACAGGAAGGAATCAGAACACCTCGTCTTCTGTAGATTTCCTTTACCTCTGCAAGTGTGTTAACCAGGGATTGGGTTAAGGGTTTCTACTCAGAAAGGAAAGAACCAAAACATCCTGTCCTCTGGAAACTTTCATTAGTGCTAGCCAGAAACTGGGTTAGGGATCCCTGCTCAGAAAGGAAGGGATCAGACTGCTCTGTTCTCTGTGACCTCAACCTCACAAGTGTGCTAAACAGAAGTAAAGCTCAAGGCTCTTGCTCAGAAAGAAAGGAACTAGGTGGCTTTGTTTTCTGTTAGATAGAGTTAATTGTTTTCTGCATTATTGTTTTCATGAAAGAGTGTTAATGATGAAGTCTCTGTTGAGAGTAAGGGTCCTATTCTTTGATTACAGAATAATTGTTCTTTCCCATTGAAAGTATTAATTCAATTGTAATCCAGGATTCTTAGATTAATCTTTAAAGGTTTGCAATAGGGAAGTTACTTTCTTATGATTGAATACAGAACTTCAGTTTATTTGAGCAAGTGAGATTAGTATAAGTTTCTTTACTACAACACTAAGCTACTTTTGGAATTGAGCATATATAGTGCGTGGTTATCTTTGAAATAAAAGAAATATCTGGGTTGATAATTTATGTTTCACTTGGTTGTTTAAAATTAATTAAGCAATTATAGTGACCAATATTTTGGCGCCGTTGCTGGGGAAGATAGCTATAGATTTCAAAAGCACTTGTGATTTCTTTTCTTTAGATAAAAAGAATGCATGAAAGACCCCAAAAACCCCAAAGACACTAACCCTACAGGTGGAAAATGAAAAGGAAAAGGAGGAAGAAAGACTTTCATTGAGGACATTGCATCCAAGTCTGAATATGCTGCTCAATGACCAAACCTTCAAAAACAGAATTCGCAGCCTTCATTTCGAGCAATTTTCGGAACAGGGAAAGAAGTTTGGAGTCCGGAGACAGTCCAGAAGCTAGTAGGAGATATTGAGGACAAAGCAAGTGCAGCAGGGGAGCAGCCAGAAAACATGGATGAGTACTTGCATCACGAAGAAGAGGCAGAAGTAGAGGTAAAAGATGAAAATTCTTTTTCTACATTAGGATTCCCTATAGGCGATCTCCCTGGAGGAGCAGCCCCCATGAAAAACATCCCACTCTCAGCATTGCCAAATTTTCATGGGTTGTCTTCAGAGAATCCTGATAAATTTCTATTTGAATTTGATATATTATGTAGAAGTTATGATTACATTTCTAATGCTCAGAAACTGAAGTTATTTCCAGCAACACTAAAAGGGAATGCATTAAGATGGTTTATGAGTCTTGGGAGCCATGTAATCACAACATGGGACCAAATGAAGCAGAAATTCTTAACCAAATACCAGGATTACTGCCGAACAAGGGAAAAGAAGGAGGAGCTATTCAAAATGATGCAGAAAGAAGACGAGAATCTGGAGGACTTTGTAGAAAGGCTCCAATACAATCTACAAAGATCCAGTCATCCCAATGTAGGTAAGGATATTCTCAAAACTATTTTATTAAAAGGGGTAAGGGATGACTCTCTGGATATGCTGAACATGCTTGGAAAAGGGGACATATCCAAGGAATCATATGATGAGATTGTCAATTTATGCAAAAGATGTTCAAGGGGAGCTTCAAGAAACAGATCGAACAGCAGGGACACTACATTCTCTAGAGTCCAAAAATCAGCCAGCGGAGGAGCAACAAGAGCTGAGATAGGTAATCTACTTGAAGATTTTAAAACTGAAATGCTTAGCTCTTTTGCCTCACAAATGGATACCCTGCAGATTAAGAAAAAGCAAGCAGAGGTAGAAGCAACCTTGTCTATCTTTTGTCTTCAATGCAGAGATAAGCACCCAAAGAGAGAATGTCCACTGGACAGGAAGCCAATCTGCACTATCTGCGACAAAGATCATGATACCCAAAACTGTCCATCTTTACCATGGATCAAGGCAGCGTTACAACTAACGGACGAAGAAGCTGAAGCTGTCTATCTGATGACACAAAGGAGGCAATGGAAACCACGAACACAAGGTATGAATTTTAACGCACCATTTGCATCTCCTAATCATTGGAATAATTATTCTGCATTTAATCAAATGAATTACCCCCCTTTCAATCAAATGCAATACACTAATCAAATGAACTATCCTTCCATGCAACAAACTTACCCACCCATGTAGAAAACTTACCCACCCATGCAGCAAAATAACCCACCCTTTGTTGATCCCGCAACATGGACCCCTTGGCCTCCACAACAACAACAACCATATCAGAATCAGTGGAATCAAAACTGGAGAGGACAACAACCTGCCCTTCAAAACCAATTACCTCAATTTTCACAACCACTCCCCTTACCAGCTGGCACTCCTCCAAATAACCAAATGATGAGACCCCAGCTACCTGTGCAACCTAACCCCAACCCGAATAATAAAGTTGTACAGTGCATTGACATTTATAATCAGCCCACAGTTTCCCTCCTCCCTGCACAATGCAATGATATACATCTTCGATCTGGGAGAATAGTGGAACCAACTATAGCTGATGTTACCTCTCCTAACAAAGAGGAAACACAAGAGCATGATGTACCTGAAAAGGTACAATCATCCTCTGACAATGCTGCTGAAACAACAACAGCACCATTTCCCGAGCGTTTAGCCTTAACCAAAACACCTAAACCACCAGCCTTTAATCTTTTAGGGGAATTACAAAATTTATATGTTAAAATTCCCCTCTTACAAGCACTCCGCGACGTACCTATTTATGCTAGGACAATGAGAGATATCTGTGTTAAAAAGCCTGGTAGGAAAACCAAGGATCCCCTTAAAGTCCATGTTATGGGTGATCTGTCTGCATTAATGTCAGGAAAGACTCCCCCAGTCAAATATGGCGATCCTGGCCACCCTACCGTTACAGTACAAGTTGGAAAAACAATAATCCCTCGTGTTCTAGTAGACCTTGGTGCAGCA
>JASDQU010109106.1:96868-114483 GCA_032191745.1 Picea mariana
AGTTTATTTGAGCAAGTGAGATTAGTATAAGTTTCTTTACTACAACACTAAGCTGCTTTTGGAATTGAGCATATATAGTGCGTGGTTATCTTTGAAATAAAAGACTTCCCTGGGTTGATAATTTATGTTTCACTTGGTTGTTTAAAATTAATTAAGCAATTATAGTGACCAACAACATGATTGGTACATACTTGGTACATGGTTGGATGCACTTTTTTATGGTACATGTTGATTACATGTTATTTGGTACAGGTTGGTGCATGGTTGATGCACTTGTTTATGATACAGGTTGATTACAGGTTGAGGTACAGGTTGATGCATGGTTAATGAATGGTTCAGATTTATTGGTACAGGTTTACGATGGTATATCTCACAGTGACAAGTTGACAGTGGTTCCATCATTCTACTTCTACTTCGGAGTGGTAGTATGGGGCAAGGACAGGTGGTTGTAGCCAGAGAACATAGGGGGTTTTAGCCTCCTTCTCGTTATAGCCAGAGAATTGGGGATTTGGAGATTACCTCAGGTTGTAGCCTGAGAAACTAGGGAGTTGGAGCCTCCTTCCAGTTGCAGCTGGAAAACAAAGTAAGTTGGTGCTTCCAATGAATGTAATTCTTCAAGACATATAAGAAAAAACATTCTGTGGTTTTCTCTTGATTTGGGTTTCCACGTAAAACACTGGTGTACTGTGTATCTGTATGTTTGTTCATTTGTTCATTTCTTATTTACTCTATGGTAATTGATTGATAATTCTTCATTGATATAACACTTGGATTATATGGTTAAAAAGGATTAAATTGATCTATTACTAATTCACCCCCCTCTCAGTAATCCAACAATTGGTATCAGAGAAGGTTCCTTCAGTAATCAATTTAACCACTGAAAGGTAGATCAAGGAGAGTACCAACTCATATAAAAATGGAGCATAAGGATGAGGACATATATATAGGCACATGGATTTCAAGTTTGGCAATCAATTGTAGATGGATACACAACACTAGCAGTTCCACCAACAAATGACAAAGTAGTAAAAATCGGTGAGAATAATTCCAAAGCCACAAATTCACTTTTTCATGGTCTTAGTGATACGGTATTCATCAAAGTTGCACATTGTAAATCCGCTAAAGAGATTTGGGAAAAGCTTCAAAATATTTATGAAGGAGATACAAAAGTCAAAGAAGCAAAGCTTCAGACTTACAGAGGTCAGTTCGAACAACTAAAAATGAAGGAAGATGAAGATATCACAACCTACTTCTTACAAGTTGGTGAAATAATGAATGCAATCATAGGATTGGGAGAAGAAATTGAAGAATCTGTAATTGTTCAAAAGATACTAAGATCTCTTCCTATGAGATTCAACCCTAAGATATCAACACTATAAGAAAGATCAGATATGGAATCAATAAGCATGGATGATCTGCATGGAATATTCACAACAAATGAAATGAGAAATGAGTAGAAAAATCCATATGTAAAAGAAGCAACCTTCAAGGCATCCAAAAGATCAAAGAAAAAGAAAAAAGAACAAGAAGAATATAGCAACAACAGTGACGCCTCAAAAGATGATGAAGAAGTGGCAAACTTCGTCAAAAGACTGAACAAGGGAACCAATGGCAGGTATAGAGGTAAGATCCGTTTAATTTGTTTTAATTGTGATGGTATTGGTCATTTTTCTAACAAATGTCCGCATAAGAAAAAGAGAAATGATGAAGGTTACTCAAAAGGAAAACACACATATAAAGACAAAAGAACTACAAATAAAGTTTTCAAGAAAAGCTTATACACCAAAGAAGACATCTCATCATCAGATGAAGATGAATTCAGTGACAATGAGATAAGAAGAGTTCTATTAATGGCAATAAAAGACTCTGACAAAGAAGACTCTAAAGAAGAATATGAAGAAGCTGAAGAAGAATGTGAAGAAGTCGAAGAAGAAATTGAAGAGGTAGAAGTTGAATATCGAGAAGAATTAATGTGTGCCATAGAAGTTATTAGAAGAGAATAGAAGAAAAAAAAGAAATTGCAAGCAGAACTAGACAAGAAAAAGGACACTCGATAAATAGAACAAATGATCACAAAATTGAAAGTTCAAATAGAAGAAGATAAAAGAATTGAAGAAGCACTCAAAGAACAACTATAAGAAAAGGACAAGATCATTGGAAACTTGGAAGCAGAGGTTGTCACATGAAGAAAAGATATTCAAAATAAAAATATGCATAATAGCTCAAAAGTTCTGAATGACATTATCAATAGTCAAAAATCTCATCTTGACAAGTCTAGACTTGGATACATTCAGGTAGAAAATGGATCAAGCTCCAAAACAACAGAACAAGAAACAAATCCAAAAAGATATGCAAAAATAATCAAAGAGGATAGGAAGATATACAAGGAATATTATAGGGACACTCTTCCACCAAGAAGATTCAGATTTTAGAATCAACAACAAACAGATAGGCCTCAAGAAGAAGAAGGATTCATAAGAGCACCTCCTTTCAGAATATCTTCAACTCCCAGGTATCAAACTATATTTTTTGGTTTATGTTATGCATGTAACAATTTTGGACATAAAAATGTGAATTGCAGAGCTAACAACAGGAACAGTAACAAATTTGAGAGTTATACACAAAGGGATTATTCAAGGAGACCTAGTGACACACAAAGAATAAGTTACAATAGGTTTGGATCTTTGAGCACTGAAGTGTAATGTTACAAATGTAAAAATTTTGGACACATGGCCAAGGATTGCAGAATGGCAATACCTCCTAAAGAACCTCAACAAAATAACAACAGTCACAGACAAGAACCTTAGAAAATGACATGGATAAGAAATCAAGATCAGTATAAAAATGAAGAATGCACATTCGCTCTACAAGCTAAGAAGAAGAAACATGGTTGGTATGTTGACAGTGGATGTTCAAAACACATGACAGGTGATAAAGAGAAATTTCTTACATTACGAAAAGAAAAAAAATGGATCAGTCTCCTTCGGAAATGATAATTCATCCAAAATCATTGGAGAAGGCACAATCTGAATCGGGAACAAGAATGAAAAGGAACAAAATGTTCTACTAGTATAAGATATGAAACATAATGTTCTAAGTGTGATTCAAATGTGTGACCAAGGTCATAAACTTACTTTCGATTCAGAAAAGTGTGAGATAAGAAAAGAAGGTTCAGGGAAATTGGTCAGTACAGCTGCAAGAACTTCAAACAACATATATGTGTTAAGTGAAATTGGAAATGAAAAGTGTTTTCTAGGAAAGGAAGATGAAAGTTGGCTATGGCATAGAATAATGGGTCACATACATTTTGATAACTTTGTCAAAGTCAACAAAAGAGAAGCAATCAGAGAAATGTCCTGGATCACGAAACCAACCAACCCTTTATGCAAGTATTGTCAACAAGGAAAGAAAACAAAGACCAGGTTCAAATCAAAGGAATATTCAACAACAAGACCACTGGAAATTGTTCACACTAATCTAGTTGGACCAACTACAACAAAGGGCTTAACAAGTGAAAAATACTTTATGTTATTAGTTGATGATTATACAAGAATGACTGAAGTTTGCTTTCTCAAGAACAAGTCAGAAGCTTTTGAAAACTTCAAGATCTACAAGGAAATGGTTCAAAATGAGATGGATTCAAGAATCAAATGTTTGAGATTTGATAATGGAGGAGAGTTCAGTTCAAAGAAATTTATGGACTACTATAGCAGTCATGGAATAAAAAGGCAATTCTCCATTGCTAGGACACCTCAACAGAATGGAGTTGTTTAAAAAAAAATCATGACAGTACACAAAATGGCTCGAACAATGCTAATGGATTCCAAATTGATAGATATATTTTGGACACGGGAAGTGCATACAAAAGTTCACATTCAAAACAGAGTAATGCTAAAAAACAACACTGATAAAACTCCCTACGAGTTATGGAAAGGAATACCAACAAATGTGAAGCATTTCAGAGTTTTTGGAAGCAAATTCTACATCAAAAGAGAAGATGGAAGAATGTGAAAGTTTGACTCTCGTGTAGAAAAAGGAATACTTGTTGGTTACTCAAGTGCAAGGAAAGAATACAAGTATTACAATCTAAGATTGAACAAAGTTGTGGAAAGCATCAACATAACAATTGATGAAACAGGCATACCAGAATCAAAGGAAGAAGAAACAAATCAATGGAACAACTTTTTGAAGAAGAAGATGAAAAAGAAGTAGAATATGAAGATGAAGATGAAGAGAATCCAATAGAAGTAGAAGAGAAAGTTCACAAAGTATCTCCAAATACACCTAACAAACGAGTACAGAAGAATCATCCTTCAGATCAGATTATTGGAAACAAAGATGCAGGAGTTGAGACTAGAAGAAAAATCCATTCACCAGAACAAACACACCTAGCACTCTTATCTACAATTGAACCAAACTGTTTTGAAGAAGCCAGCAAGGATGAATTTTGGAATAAGGCCATGGATGAAGAATTGGATCAATTAGAGAAAAATGACACTTGGGAATTGGTTCTAAGACTAGAGAATAAGAATGTGATTGATAGAAAATGGGTTTTCAAGAATAAATTGAATGAAGATGGACAAGTTACAAGGAATAAAGCTAGTTTGGTATGTAAAGGATATGCACAGATTGAAGGAATCAACTTCGAAGAGACATTTGCCCCAATTTCCAGAATGGAAGCAATCCATTTACTTTTAGCTTATGCATGCTCCAAAAATGTTAAAGTATATCAGATGGAATTGAATTCAGTTTTTTTGAATGGGGAACTTGAAGAAGAAGTCTACATTGAACAACCAGAAGGATTTTAGTTGCCAAAGAATACAGACTATGTATGTAAATTAAAGAAGGCCTTGTATGGTTTAAAACAGGCTCCTAGAGCATGGTACTCAAGACTGGATAAGCATCTGCAGCAGGCAGGGTTCAGAAAAGGAAGTGCAAACAACAACATCTACATCAAGGTAATGCAAGGTAATATTTTATTAATTGAAGTTTATGTTGATGAAATTATTTTTGGTAGTGATTATGACAGGTTAAGCCAGAAATTTGCAAAAGGCATGCATAATGAATTTGAAATGTCATTACTTGGAGAACTATCCTTCTTTCTGGGACTTCGGATACACTAAAGAAACCAAGGAAGTTTTATTTCTCAAACCAAGTATATCAGAGAAATGCTAAAGAGGTTCGGAATGGAATATTTCAAACCAGTTATCACTCCCATGCAAACTAGTTGTAAGTTGAGAAAAGATGATGATTCAAATTCTACAGATTAGAGGCAATACAGGTCAATGATTGGCAGCCTACTATATGTGACAGCATCCAGACCAACTGTAATGCAAGTAGTTGGATAGGTGGCACGATTTCAAGAAGCACCAAAGGAATCACATGTATTAGCAGTAAAACGGATTTTCAGATATTTCAAAGGAACATAAGAGTTTGGATTATGGTATCCAAAAGGAAAAGATCTATCACTTATTTCCTACACGGATGCAGATTGGGCAGGTTGTATTGAGGACCGATGAAGCACCAGTGGGGAAATGTTATACTTAGCTGAGTGTTTGGTATCATGGCTAAGCAAGAAACAATCATCAGTATCTCTATCTATAGTCGAGACAAATTATATTACAGCAACATCATGTTGTACATAGGTTCTTTGGTTGAAACAAACATTGACAGATATACAGGTTGAGTATGATGATCCCATTCCAATATATTGTGATAATACTAGTGCCATCAGTATCTCAAAAAACCCAGTGATTCACTCCAAGACGAAGCACATTCCAATCAAGTATCACTTTCTACGAGAATAGGTTGCAAAAAAGAACATCAGAGTTGAGTATGTGGGAACAAAAGAACAAGTGGCAGACATCTTTACAAAACCACTTCCACAAGAAGCCTTTGAATATCTTCGCCAAAGAATTGGAGTTATTTCTACTTGAAAATGAATTCTTTTTGAATGTTTTTTGAATGCTTATCTTATATGTCTTAGATGTACACAAGGAAACACCATAAGAGTACATTTCAGTCAGGGGGAGCAACCCCGAATGGAAAGATACCTTTACCATTGATGAAAAAGGGGGAGAGATTTATTAGATGCAGAGGAGAGAGGCATGGTTCCAGGGGGATCATATTTATCAGATGCAGAGGACATAGGAAAATTTATCTGATACAGAGGACAGAGGAATGGTTCCAGGGTGAGCATGAGTGATATGATTTCAGTATTTCATCAAAGTGTTGCCATCAATGCCAAAAGGGGAGATTGTTGATCAATGTTGGTTGTCATTGATGTCAACCCTTGAAGAAAGCTTCACAACACAAAGGTTTGGGTAATGGGCCCAATATTGTTTGATGTGAAGATGACTCGTTATTGTCTTGTCATGGTTGATAAGAAGTAAAGATGGATGAACTCCAAAGTGGTCCCCTTATGGTAAAATCCCTCACGAGAAGACGCTTTGTGGAGTAAGAGAACCCATGCTTAATTGTGGAATAATGAGATCCTAGATGGATAGTTATTTTCATTCCATTTCCGGTGGTATGTGGAATGTCACATAACTCCTCACGGTTAGAGAGTTATGGCCATGAGAAGTTGGAGACCCAGGTTTGGGTAATGGACCCAAGTTTGTTTAATGGATAATGATATGAGTTATGATATAATTTTA
This sequence comes from Picea mariana, assembly GCA_032191745.1. NCBI lineage: Eukaryota > Viridiplantae > Streptophyta > Pinopsida > Pinales > Pinaceae > Picea > Picea mariana. The sequence continues at coordinate 103,525 of JASDQU010109106.1, forward strand.
GATAATATTATTCTATATGGATAGTACATGTCATTCCATTTATGGTGGTATGTGGACCATCACATAACGCATCACGGTTTGAGAGTTACGGCCTTACGAAGTTGCAATACCCTCATAAGTCATCTAGAAGCCCCAAAAGGTCAAAGTAGTCAAAGTGGTTTAAGAGATTTTAAAAGATAAATAATAAAGTGAAGTAATGAGTGTATTATAATTCAAAGTGAATAGAAAATAAATTATTTCAATAATAAATTTAATGGATAAATTAGAAGTGGGTTAACCCTAAAATAAGGAAATTGGGGCCAAGTGACCTAGAAGATGTTTTTAAGGAAGCTACTTGGAGAGTATAAATAAGAGGCAAGGCTCTCTCATTTTAATCACTGATGCAGGAGTATCGCCAATGTCAAGCGAGCATGGGGCAAGCTCCAATACATTTTAAACTCATGATAAATTGTTTAAAAACTTTTGAAGATAGATGCGTCAAATATAAATGTAACACTTAAGGAGAGGCATACTTATAGATTGTAATCAGACCTTGAGCGACCCACTCTCATCTGAAGGACTAAGAAGGCATTTATGTTAGTAGGTAGCTTTGAATTCTTTGATTAGACAGTTTTAGGAGCGGAGGGAAAATGGATATAGACACCCTCATTGTATGATTGTAGGGGTAGTGAAGAACATAACCAATAGGAGAAAAAAAAGGAGCATACAGAGCTGGAACAGAGAAACTGTAATTGAAAAACACCCATGTACAGAGGTTAAGTTAATAGAAGAAATATTAATTCAGATTCATGGCGTTGTAGTTGTTTCTTGTATGTGTATGCTGAATGGTATGTTCATAATTTTACTCTTTCTGTTATACATTTGCTTTCTATGCTGTGTATGGATGATTTCTTGTTAAAAGTTTGAAATCTAAGAGAGAAAGAGTTAGGAATGAGTTTCAATTGTTTCTCTATCTGAGCGAGGGTTCTTGCAAGGAGTGCAGTTGAATTGTCTGCAAGGAGTGCATTGACAAAAAGGGTTCAAAGGTCCTATCTATGAAGGCTCAGATAAACTAACTCTTGTTCTCATTCCCGCAAAGGTGCAGTTAGGCACAGGAGTCATGCAATGTGTGCACAGACCAAGCTTGAATCCAGGGTTTGAAACTTGAGAAGCTATTGAAGGATTGTTGCTGCAAGGAGTGCGCGGAGCTAAAGGAGTTCAGCACCGAAGTGATTGAGGGTTGTTGCAAGGAATGCATGCAGGAGGTTCTTGAAAGGCTTGAAGTCATGGAAGACCTTCGAAGGATTTGAACCTGCTAAGTCATTGAAGGGAAGAGACGAACATACAAAATTCTTCATGGAAGAATTGCGAAATCCCGCCAACTGTCTGATCTGATAGAGAAGCGAGGAGGTTACGGTTGTTTCCTGGAGTTCCAATCTTAGGAGATCATGAGCCATTGGATCCTCATCTAGTTAATTGCCAGCCATAGGATCTAACTGGAGTTGCATGATGGTTAAACTCTTGTTGGTAGAGTGAAGGTCCCAGAAGGCGTCGGGGTATTAGAACTTCAGAATTCGGGATATCGGAAGTCTAGAGGATAGGAGATCGGGTCACTTCATAGTGAAAACCTCGATCTTGATCTGGACCATCCATTTGTTGGAACACGTGGCGGAAATCAAGCACTCATCGATATTTCGGCTACCGGGGTTTTAAGTTGACAGAAAAACTGCAACATCGGGGAATCGCAAGTCACGAAATCCCGAGTCCTAATCAGAACCGTCCATCAGTAAGACAGGTGGCGACGATCAAGAGCCCGTCGGCATTTCGCATGTCGGATTTTTGGGGTTCAGGAGGACAGGAGAACATTGGCATTTGACTTCGAGAAATCGCGAATGATCGAGGACCGTCCATCCGTTGGGACACGTGGGGAAGATCGGAAACCGTCGACATTTTGGGATTCGGCATTTCGCGAATCCTAAATACAGGAAGCACAGAGATTTTGGAACCACGAAGTCCGAAACCCCGATACGGTGGAAAAGCTCCAGTGTGGGGTCGACTGACGTCATTTCGGCATATAAGAGGTCGGGAATCGAAACTTCGGGAGTTCTGAGGGAAAGAACCCATAAGCAATTTAATTCCTGAAACTGCGAAGTGACAAGGACCGTCCATCTCCAGGGGACGCGTGGCAACAATCTAGGTCTTCAAAGGTAAATCCCGAAAGGGATACCATTTCGGGAAATTGAGATTCAGAGGATTGGGAATCCTGAGGACAAAGGGTCCATGCATTTTGGCATCCAAAAGCCCAAAATTGTGAAAGACTTAGGACTGCGATCATATGAATTAGTGGTCACATGGACCAAAAGGTAGCCACGGGGACTAACTGCTATTGAAGACATTTTGGTATTTTTGGATATCAGAGATCGGGGGATCAAGAAGGTTGAGGTTCTCAACAACGGGGATCGCAAAACCCCGAAACCCGAAATTTCGATCGAGAAGAGACTAGGTATATGTAGAAGATGTGACAGGGGAAAAAGAAGGACCTGTGAATTGGGTTTTTAACAAAGATTCTAGTGAGGAATCAAAGATCATTTTCAGCTCAAAGGTGAAGTAGAACGATCTGTTAAGACCGGGAGGTCAACACAGAGGCTTTTCCGAGGCAGAGGTGACGTTTGCGTCAGGTTTGGTATCAGAGCCCAAAAACGGTTCTTTGCTTTATGTGGAAAGGAAAAGGAAGATTCACCATGCCTCCAAGAATAAGAGACAGACAAACACCTGATCTTCCAGAGGAAATGGAAATACCAAGAAGAAGAGGTAGGCAGATACCTGACCCAGCCATGGTAAGAGAAATGCGTGATTTACATGCCAGACTTGAGGACATGGAGATAGCACAGATATGCACAGTCGATATTGGGGATCTTAGTGATTCCGAAAGTGAAAATTAAGTTGAACATGAAGAAGAAGAAGTTTTAGTGGAAGATGCCACAAATGAACGCTTGATTAGAGTTGTCGCAAGGATGGGTGCCAGGGCAAAAATGGACATCCCAGTTTCTAAAGGAAACTTGGATGCTGAAGAGATTCTAGACTGGATTAAAGCTATGGACACTTATTTCAACTATGAAGATGTTGAGGAATACAAGAAGGTCAGACATGTCATCACAAGGTTGAAAGGACATGCATCATTGTGGTGGGATGAACTACAAGCTGACAGACGCTACAAAGGCAAGCAGAAAATTAAGAGTTGGGATAGGATGATCGTGAAGATGAAGGAAAAATTCATTCCCAGAGATTACCATATTACTCTATTTCAAAGAATGCAAAATTTGAGACAGAAGCTGATGAAAGTGAAGGAATATACTGAAGAATTCTACAGGGTAAACATCAGGGCAGGTCATCGGGAAAGCGACGACGAAAAGGTTGCCAGGTACATGAATGTCCTGAGATACGAAATTTAGGATGAGATGAGCATGGTAACCATCCAAATGGTAGAAGATGCTTATCATATGGCTTTAAAGGCTAAAAAGAAGCAGAGTCGAAAGAAGAGTCAAAGAGGCCAAGGAAAAAGTCAAACCCGGGGCAAATTAGTTGTCCAAGATAAAAATCAGAAACCCAAGGAGGACTGGAAGAAACCTTAGGCTCGAACTGAAAGAGGTGGAACCTCACAGCATGGGAAATATGATGAATAGAGAGGGCAACATACCGAACAAAGAGGAGATTATGCTGATAATAATATTTTTCCTCGTACTTGAGGTAGAGGAAGAGGAAGAGGTGGAGTAATAAAGTGCTTCATGTGTGGAAAAAATGGACACAAATCTTATGAATGTCCAGACAAGAAGAAAGAGAGTGGAGAGACTCACATTGCTGAAGCACAGAGGTGGAATGTTGAGGTAGAGGATGTTGAAGGCGGAAGATCGCTAATGATGCGAAATGTTATCTTAACACCAGAGAAGGAGGTGGAGAGTTCAGTCCAAAGAAATAGACTTTTTTGAACTGCTTGCAAAACAAAGGATAGGGTATGCAAGGTCATTGTGGACAGTGGTAGCAAAGATAATCTCATTTCAACGGAGATGGTAGAAAAGATGGAGTTGGAGACGACTGAACATCCAAGTCCATATAGAGTTTCATGGCTACAAAAAGGACATCAGGTAAATGCCACTAAACAATGTTTAGTTGAATTTAAGATAGGAGGATATAATGATAAGATACTCTGTGATGTTATTCCCATGGATGTTTGTCATTTATTGCTGGGTAGATCGTGGCAATATGATAGAAATGTGATTCATGATGGGAGGATGAACACATACACCCTAGAGAAGAATGGGAGAACTCACATGTTGCTTCCAATCAAAGATAAGGAAGTGAAACCTGAAGTAAGTAATATTGTACTTCTCATGAGTGGGAAGGAACTTCTTACCGAGTTCAAGAAGAAGGAGGAGCCACAATTCTTTGTGGTCAGGAAACCAATGATTGTTTTAACCAGCACAAGGATAGATGATCTACCAGAAGAGGTTCAAGAACTGCTAGAAGAGTTCATTGACATAGTAGTGGACGAACTACCTCGTTCGTTGCCACCAATCAGAAGTGTGAGTCATCATATTGATCTCATACTTGGAGCCAGTTTACCAAACAAAACAGCATACAGATTAATGCCGTAGGAGAATGAAGAAGTCAAAAGACAAGTCCAAGATTTGTTGGATAAAGGGTTGGTTAGAGAAAGCTTGAGTCCATGTGTTTTTCCGACAGTGCTCAATCCAAAGAAAGACGGAGGCTGGAGGATGAGTACTGATTCAAGGGAAATCAACAAGATAAACATCAAGTACAGATTTCCATTGCCAAGGATGGATGACCTGATGGATTGCTTAAGTGGAGAAATTTTTTTTTCGAAGATTGATTTGAAAAGTGGATATCACCAGATTCGTATGAGGGAAGGTGATGAATGGAAAACAACCTTCAAAACTAATGAAGGCTTGTATGAATGGCTTGTTATGCCATTTGGTTTAACAAACGCACTGAGTACCTTCATGAGGTTGATGAACGAAGTCCTGAAGGAATTCATCGAAAAATTTATCATTGTGTATCTGGATGATATACCGATCTTCAGTAAAACATAGGCAGAGCATATAAAACACTTAGCTACAGTGATGAGGAGATTATAGCAAGAGAAGCTGCTGATAAACATGAATAAATCCTCATTCATGAAGACAAAACTTATCTATTTGGGTTTTGTTATTTCTGCAGATAAATTGAGGATGGGTCCAAACAAGGTGACGATGATCAAGAATTGACCATCACCGAAGAGCATATTTGAGGTGAGAAGTTTTCACGGATTGGCTAGTTTCTACTGGAAGTTCATCAGGAATTTCATTGGAATTAGTGCACCGATGATGGACATAGTGAAGAAAAGACCCAAATATTTTCATTGGACAGAAGAGGCTGAGAAGAGTTTTAATGTATTGAAGAGGAAAATCACGAAACAATCCATTCTGGTGTTGCCTGATTTTCAAAAGACATTTCAAGTGAAATGCGATGCAAGTGGATTTGCAATAGGGGCAGTCTTGAGTCAAGAAGACATACTGATAGGATACTTCAGCGAGAAGCTGAATGAAGTGAAGGTGAAGTACTCCACATATGACAAGGAGTTTTATGCTACCATTCAGGCATTGAAGAAGTGGAGAGACTATTTGATTCCAAAGGAGTTTGTCTTATACAGTGACAATCATGCACTGCGGTTTGTGACTCAATAGGAAAAGTTGAATCAAAGACATGTAAAATGGGTTGAATACATGCAGAACTTTACTTTTGTAACTAAGCATATTTCTGGAACTGCTAACAAGGTTGTTGATGCTTTGAGTAGGAAATGTTTGATGTTGCAGGAATTCAGAGTTAAAACACTGGGTTTTGATGACCTCAGGGACATGTACAGAGATGTTCTAGATTTTAAGGAGGCATATGAAGCAGCTAAGAATCCAATTCTCAGAGAGAGAAGCCAATGGACAGAATACATGATCCAAGAAGGATTACTATTTAAAGGTAATCAACTATGTATTCCAAAATGCTCCATGAGGGAGACTTTGATAAAAGAGAAACATAGTGGAGGATTGGCCGGGAACTTTGGTCACGACAAGATGTTCACAAGACTGACTGAGTCATATTTTTGGCCAGGAATGTGAGCAGATGTCAAAAGATTCGTGGATAGATGCATAATTTGCTAGCATTCGAAAGGAAAGAGATAGAATGCAGGATTTTATCAACCATTGCCAATACCTGAGAGGCCGTGGGATGCAGTCAACATGGATTTCATATTGGGGTTTCCGAGACCAAAAAGAAGGTTTGACTCAATATTTGTGGTGGTGGATAGATTTTCCAAAATGGCACACTTTATTCCATGTCAGAAAACCAGTGACGCAACTCACATTATGAATCTGTTTTTAAAAGAAGTCATTCGACTTCACAGCTTACCAAGAAGCATAGTTTCGGATCAAGACACTAAATTCGTAGGACAATTTTGGAGGACCTTATGGAAGAAGATGGGAACTAACTTGTTGTTCATTTTGGCTTATCATCCTCAGACGGATGGATAGACAGAAGTGGTAAACAAGAGTTTAGGAGACCTGTTGAGGAGCTTGGTGACAGAACACCACAGCCAATGGGACAACATATTACCATAGGCAGAGTTTGCTTATAATGACTCAATTAACAAAAGCACGGGACAAAGTCCATTTCAAATTGTTTATGGCATGCAACCGAGAGGAATTTCTAAGCTGAGAGGTTCATAACATATTGCAGCTAGGACCGCTAGTGCAGAAGATTTCATAGAGGCGATGAAAGAACTTCACATCCAGGTGAAGGAACGCTTACAGAACTCGAGCCAGGAGTATAAACGAAGAGTAGATCAACACAGGAGACAACTTCAGTTTGAGGTTGGTGATTTGATTTTGGCAAATCTGAGAAAGGAAAGGTTCCCGAAGGGGACATATAAAAAATTGAAGATGAAGAAGATTGAACCATGCAAGGTCTTGAGGAAATTTGGGGCAAATGCTTATGAGATTGAATTACCCGATGGGATCGGAATTTCTCCGATATTCAATATCTCAGATTTGTACCCATACAAAACTGAAGAAGCAGGAACAAGTGATGAACAACCAGAGATCCAGTGGACAAAGTAGATGCCTGTTGCAGAGAAGCCATAGATGGAAAGCATATTAGACAAAATAATTAGCAAGAAGACCAGAAGAAAACAATACTTTGAATACTTGGTCAAGTGGAAAGGACATCTAGTTGAAGATGCCAGCTGGGAGAATGAAGCAGAGATTCAGAAGCATGGACAGACCGTGCGAGAGCTCATGGATAGGATCCCATGAAAATTATTCAAGCAAGGGAGTATGATGCAGGAGCATTGCCAATTTCAAGCGAGCATGGGGCAAGTGCCAATACATTTTAAACTCATGATAAATTGTTTAAAAAATTTTGAAGATAGATGCACCAAACGTAAATGTAACAGTTAAGGAGAGGAGTACTTATAGATTGTAATCAGACCTTGAGTGACCCGCTCTCGTCTGAAGGACTAAGAAGGCATTTATGTTAGTAGGTAGCTTTGGATTCTCTCATTAGACAGTTTTAGGAGTGGAGGGAAAATGGATATAGACACCCTCATTGTATGATTGTAGGGGTAGTGAAGAACATTACTAAGAGGAGAAAAAAAAAAGAGCATACAAAGCTGGAACAGAGAAACTGTAATTGAAAAACACCCATGTACAAAAGTTAAGTTAATAGAAGAAGTCTTAATTCATATTCATGGCATTGTAGTTGTTTCTTGTATGTGTATGTTGAATGGTATGTTCATAATTTTAATCTTTCGATTATACATTTGCTTTCTATGTTGTGTATGGATGATTTCTTGTTAAAGGTTTGAAATCTGAGAGAGAAAGAGTTAGGAATGAGTTTCAATTGTTTCTCTATCTGAGTGAGGGTTCCTACAAGGAGTGCAGTTGAATTGTCTGCAAGGAGTGTGTTGACAAAAAGGGTTCAGAGGTCCTATCTATGAAGGCTCAGATAAATTAACTCTTGTTCTCATTCCCTCAAAGGTGCAACTAGGCACAGAAGTTGTGCAATGTGTGCAAAGACCATGCTTGAATCCAGGGTTTGAAACCTGAGAAGCTATTGAAGGATTGTCACTGCAAGGAGTGCGTGGAGCTAAAGGATTTTAGCACCGAAGTGATTTAGGGTTGCCACAAGGAATGTGTGCAGGAGGTTCTTGAAAGGCTTGAAGTTGTGAAAGACCTCCAAAGGATTCGAACCTACTAAGTTGTCGAAGGGAAGAGACGAACAGACAAAATTCTTCATGGAAGAATTGTGAAATCCTGCCAGTCGTCCGATCTGATAGAGAAGCGAGGAGGTTATGGTTGTTTCCTGGAGTTACAAGCTCAAAATATCGTGAGACATTGGATTCTCATCTAGTTAACTGCTAGCCGTAGGATCTGACTGGAGTTGCATGATGGTTAAAATATTGTAGGCAGAGTGAAGGTCCCAGAAGACATCGAGGTATTAGAACTTCAAAAATTGGGATATCAGAAGTCTAGAGCATAGGAGATCAGGTCACTTCATAGTGAAAACCCCGATCTTGATTTGGACCGTCAATCTGTTGGAACACGTGGTGGAAATCAAGCACTCGTCGGTATTTCGGCTATCGGGGTTTTAAGTTGACAGAGAAACTGCGACATCGGGGAATCGCAAGTCGCAAAATCCTGAGACTAAATCAGAACCATCCATCAGTGAAACAGGTGGCGATGATCAAGAGCCCGTCGTCATTTCGCATGTCAGATTTTTGAGGTTCAGGAGGACAGGAGAACATCAACATTTGACTTCACGAAATCGTGAATGATCAAGGACCGTCCATCGGTTGGGACATGTGGTGAAGATCGAAAACCATTGGCATTTTGGGATTCGGTGTTTCGCAAATCCTGAAGATAGGAAGCACACACATTTTGAAACCACAAAGTCCGAAATCCCAATACAGTGGAAAATCTATGGTGTGGGGCCGACTAACGTCATTTCGGCATATAAGAGGTCGGGAATCGAAACTTCGGGAGTTCCAAGGGAAAGAACCCATAAGTAATTTAGTTCCCGAAACCGAGAAGTGACAAGGACCTTCCATCTCTAGGGGATGTGTGGCAACAATCTAGGTCTTCGAAGGAAAATCCCGAAAGGGAGACCATTTCGGGAAATCGAGATTCGAAGGATCGAGAATCCTGAGGACAAAGGGTCCATGCGTTTCGGCATCCGAAAGCCTGAAATCATGAAAGACTTAGGATTGCGATCATATGAATTAGTGTTCACATGGACCAAAAGGTAGCCACGGGGACTAACCGCTGTTGAAGATGTTTTGGTATTTCGAGATATCAGAGATCGGGGGATTAAGAAGGTTGAGGTTCTCGACAACGGGGATCGCGAAACCACGAAGCCCAAAATTTCGGTCAGGAAGAGACCAGGTATACGTAGAAGCTGTGATAGGGGAAAAAGAAGGACCTGTGAATTGGGTTTTTAACAAATATTCTAGTGAGGAATCGAAGAGCCATTTCGGCTCGAAGGTGAAGTAGAACGATCCGTTAAGACTGGGAGGTCAGCGTAGAGGCTTTGCTGAGGCAGAGGTGACGTTTGCGCCAATCACACTTGAGAATATTGAATATCTATAGGTTTATGAGGTAACCAAGAATATCTAAGTTGAAATTCTGAGGGAAGGTGAAGAAAAGAAGGCCGAAATGCAAGGAAGGATAAATTGTTTTGATGGTGCTTTCTAAGGTATGTTATTTACAAGTCATCTCACCATTTTCTCTATAACATTTTTCTATAATGAGTCAGACTAAGAAATTTATATGCCATTGCAAAAAAATTTCCAAGTGTTTGTGGTAAAAAATTCATCTTGTGGGTCATTGTAATTTTAGAGTTACACTTCGTGGAAAATAGGGTTTGTAGCTTGTACTGAAACTAGTCAAAAACCGATGTTTCGGGTAAAAATGTCATAACTTATTCATAACAGATCCAACTTCAATGAAACCAAATGTGTTGGTTAGTATACCATCCTTAGTATGGTGTGTAATAGTTTCAGAGAAATTCAACAAATATTCTGTGTGGAGCACGCTCTACAAGGTCACTCTCTAAAATAAGCCATAATTCAGCAAGGTATGTCATTTTTTCTATAACTTCTTTTTTGAGAGGTTCCAAGTAGTGAAACCTAGAGGAATTGCATAAAACACAATGAATAACATTGTATATCAGTTTCATATATTTATACATTACAGGTACAAAGCTATAATTACTTCAAGTTAGGGTTGTTGACTAATCCAAAACTAGGCATGTGAGACTAAAGAAAAGTTTGATGAAAATGCTAGTCTCTTGTTGTTGAAGTTAAGTAAGGTTTATAGGAATGTGATCATATAAACCAGGTCTATTACAGAGATACAAATCAGATTTGGATGATGAAATTGATGAGGTCTTTTCGTTGAGGTACATGGTTGAGACAAGTAGTTGATGAGTTGGCACATACATGAGGTGTATAGTTGATGATGTTGGTACATATTGATGAGTCATAGTTTATGAGTAGTTGACACATGATTGGTACATACTTAGTACATGGTTGGATTCACTTGTTTATGGTACAGGTTGATTACAGGTTATTTGGTACAGGTTTCTGCATGGTTAATGCACTTGTTTATGGTACAGGTTGATTACAGGTTGAGGTACAGGTTGATACATGGTTCAGATTTATTGGTACAAGTTTGAAGTAGTATATCTCACAGTCATAGGTTAAAAATGGTTCCATCATTATACTTCTACTTCAGGGTGGCAGGACAGGGCAAGGACAGGTGGTTGTAGCCACCTTTCGGTTGTATTCAGAGAACATAGGGGGTTGTAGCCTCCTTCTGGTTGTAGCCAGAGAAATGGGGAGTTGGAGCTTCCCTCAGGTTGTAGCCTGAGAAAATAGGG
>JASDQU010109106.1:114503-175376 GCA_032191745.1 Picea mariana
AATGGTTCCATCATTATACTTCTACTTCAGGGTGGCAGGACAGGGCAAGGACAGGTGGTTGTAGCCACCTTTCGGTTGTATTCAGAGAACATAGGGGGTTGTAGCCTCCTTCTGGTTGTAGCCAGAGAAATGGGGAGTTGGAGCTTCCCTCAGGTTGTAGCCTGAGAAAATAGGGGGTTGGAGCCTCCTTCTAGTTGTAGCTGGAGAAAAAAGGAAGTTGGTGCTTCCAATGAATGTAATTATTCAAGACATATAAGAAAAAGAATTCCATGGTTTTCTCCCGATTTGGGTTTCCACGTAAAACACCGGTGTACTGTGTATGTGTATGTTTTTTCATTTGTTCATTTCTTATTTACTCTACGACAATTGATTGATAATTCTTCGTTGATATAACACTTGGACTATATCGTTAAAAAGGATTAAATTTCTCTATTACTGATTCACCCCCCCTCTCAGTAATCCAACAATTTCTACTCCAAAATGAATTCTTTTGAATGTTTATCTTATAAGTCAAAGATGTACACGAGGAAGCACCATAAATAGGACAAAGGGGGAGAGATTTATTAGATGCAAAGGTAAATTCTTGGAGATACATCATAGAGGCATGTTTCCAAGGGGAGTGATTGTCAGAAGGGAAGAATGAGTGATATGTTAGGAACCAAATATCAATATAGCATAGAAAAACCTCAAAATAAGTACTCAATGCCTTGAAAAAGAGAGAAATTCAGTTAATAATCCTCTTCGAGGGGGAAACGTCCTTATGCCCACCTAAATATTCAATTACAAGATGATTCAAAATGAAAGTGTCTCCTGGGTATATATAGGAGACTAGGAGGTATAATTACAACTAATGGAATAAAGATGACATAAATAAAATAACATTATTAATGTAATATGCCCCAATTAAGGGGTAATGAGCCACTATTTAGGGATTAACATGCCCCTCCCCTTGAGACAAGTGTTTTCTGCAACACTTAAGTAAATCTGGATGCTTCTGTATAAAATACTCATCTTCCCAAGTGGAATCTTCAGCTGGTAGTTTCCTCCATTTAATGAGATACTCTGAAATGGATCTATTCCTTAGCTGGCGAATTCTTGTATCAGTGATGGATTTAGTCTCCAATATGATTTTTCCTTCCTTTTCAAGTTCTAGAAATATAGTCTGAATTGGGATCTTGTCCCCTATAACCTTCTTTAAGCATGAAACATGGAAAACTAGGTGTACTCGTGAAGATGCAGGCAACTCCAACTTGTATGCCATACTACCAATCTTTTGCAACACCTTATAATGGCCATAATACTTTGGTGATAATTTATTATCCTTCTTGGCTTGCTTGAGGGACATCTGTTTGTATGGTTGTAGTATTAAAAACACCCAATCCCCTACTTCAAAACTTCTTTCACTACAATGTTGATCTGCTTGTTGTTTCATGCGATTATGTGCCATGATCAGGTTTTCCTTTAATATTTGGAGAACTTATTGTTGATGCTCGATGTGATACTCCACTGCTTGAACCTTAGATTTTTATTTTAGATAAGAAGTGATGGAAGGAGGGTGGTATCCATAGAGTTCCATAAATGGTGTCATTTTTGTTGCAGTATGAAAGGAAATGTTATACCACCATTCTTCTAAGGGTAACCATTTGAACCATTGTTTGTTTATCAGAGACAAAGAAACAAAGGTATCCTTCCAAACATTTGTTCACTATCTTGGTTTGTCCATCAGATTGAGGATGATAGGATTAGCTATGAGGCAATTGAGTACCCACACAAGAAAATAATTATGTCCAAAAATGTCCAGTGAAGATGGGATCTTTGTCACTTACAATGTCACTTACAATAATCTTTGGGCTACCATGTATCTTTTGAACTGTCTCCATGAATGCAATGGAAACTGTGCTAGATTTGAAGGGATGAGAGAGTGCACAAAAGTGTGCGTACTTGGCCAGTCTATCAACAATCACCATGATGACACTCTTTCCTTTAAACTTCGGTAACACTGTGATGAAATCCATGGAAACCTCCTCCTAGCGCTGGCTTGGAATGGCTAATGGTTGTAAAAGACCTAGGGTCTTAATTGTTTCCACCTTATTTTGTTGGCAAACCAAACATTCTGCCACAAACTTTTGAACATCAGTTTTAAGGCCATCCAAAAAAAATTCCTTCTTGACCCTATGGTAGGTTTTTAAAAATTCCGAGTGCCCTCGTACTAGAGAGGTGTGCAATTCCAATAGTACCTTTTGTTTGAGTTTGGAGTTCTAACATAAATATAAGAGATCTTTGTACCATAGTGAATCATTTTTCCATGTAAATGTATCTGATGTACTGGAATCCTGCGGCAACCTTTGAATGAGAGTCCACACTTTTTCATCATTCTTCCATTCATCCTTTTCTTCTATTATCTAATCATGTTCGATGATCGAGATCGCACAGAGACATGCCTCAACATATCCATCCTTCCTTGAGAGTGCATCTGCCACAAAAATTTTCTTTCCTTTTTTATAGACAATTTGAAAATCATAACCCAATATCTTGGTTACCCATTTTTGTTGTTCTTCTGAAGATAGTCTTTGTTCCAAGAAGTATTTAAGACTATCATGATCTGTTTTGACCTTGAAGTTCCTACCTATTAGGTAAGGATGCCATTTCTTCAATGCATGTAGTATTGCCATCATTTCCTTCTCATAAATGGGTTTGTGTAAGTCCTTTCCCTTGAGTGGTGAACTTTGAAAACCCAGGGCCCTTCATTCTTGCATTAGGACAGCACCAATTCCATTTCTGGAGGCATCACATTCCACAATAAAGGTTTTTGTGAAGTCTGGAGTGGTCAATACAGAAGCTTTGCACATCACCTCTTCAAGTTGTTCAAAATATTTAGTTGCCTCTGGAGTCCATGAAAATGAATCCTTCTTAGTTAGTGCCATTAAAGGTGTTGCTATTCTTCCATAGTGTTGAACAAACTTGTGGTAGTAACCTGTCAACATGGATGATTTTAGGGGATAAATTTCGCTCATGGGCTAATTTTTCATGGTTTTTCCAAAAACAAGATTCGCTATTTTAAAAATGATTCGCCCAAATTCTATAAGATAAAATTATTTTACCCTAAAAATCGCCAAAATTTTATAAAAACTATATAAAATCCTTAGAAATTTGAATATTTTTACAAAAATATCGCCAAACATTTATAGTTGGCATATGAAGGATTAGTAAGATTTGCCAAGGCTTCTACATTTTAAAATAAATTTCCATCCTTAAAATCATCCCTGCTTGTCAAACCCAAAAATCCTCTAAGATTCTTCAATGTTTTGGGAATAGGCCAGTCCATCATGGCCTTAATCTTGTTAGGGTCTACCATGACACCTTCATGAAATACAATATGACCCAAATAATCTACCTCTTTCACTCCAAAGAAACATTTGGATGTTTTGGCATATAGTTGTTGCTCCTTTAGTAGTTGTAGAACCTTGTCAACATGTCACACATGATCTTTCCAAGACTTGCTATAGATTAGTATATCATCAAAAAATACTAACAAAAATTTTTGAAGGAAGGGATTGAAAATGGAATTCATCAAGCCTTGGAATGTGGAAGGTGCATTTGTAAGGCCAAAAAGCATGACCAAAAATTCATAATGGCCTTCATGAGTTTGAAATGTTGTTTTTGGGATATCTTTTTCCTTCATTCTAATCCGATGATACCATGAATGAAGATCCAACTTTGTGAAATAGATTGTTCCATGTAGTTCATCTAACAATTCATCAAGGATGGGAATGGGAAACTTATATTTAATAGTGATCTTGTTGAGCTCTCTATAATCTAGACACATACACCATGAGCCATCTTTCTTGAATACCATTACCACCGGTGCAGAGTAAGAATTTTTCCTAGGTCTAATAATGCCAACCTCTAACATTTCTTCAACCATGCACACAATTTCACAATTTCTTCAACCATGCCACACTCCCAGGAAATAGGTGAATATCATGATCATGATTTTGAGTGGGTGGAAGACCCTTGGGAATATCTTCAAATACTTTGGAATGCTTATCAATGATCCCTTGAAGATCTAGAGGAATAGATGGCTTATATGTTTGAACATCTAGTGAGCATAGTTGTGCAATAACACCTTCATGCCCCTTTTTCAATAATTTTATCATTCCATTAGAGCTTATCACCTTACCGGGTTTCTGTGTGATACCTCTTAGTTAAATTTCTTTTCCTTCCAATGAAAATTTCATGAAAAGTTCTTGAAAATTAAAAGCCATTTTTCCGAATGATTGTAACCATTGGATTCCTAGTACAACATCAGCACCACCCATGGGTATAGAAATAATTGGACTATTCATTACATATTCCCCCATAGTAAGATTGATCTTATTGCATTTTTCTGAGCAATTGATAGTTCCTCCATTTGCAACCATTACTTGAAACTCTGGTGCTGGATATACAAAGCAATTGAGATCTTTGGCTAATTTATAGTGAATGAAATTATGAGTACTGCCAGAATCAATTAGGACTATTACCTTTTTCTTTTTGATATAACCTTCTATCTTGAGGGTTTGAGGAGTGATAATTCCAGCCAATGCATTACACGATATCGTGGGAGTCAACTCTTCAGATGAATTTGATTCGATGTTTTCATCTTAAGATGGTTCTTGTTCTTGTTCTTGTTCTTCTTCCTCTTCACAATCTATGTAGAATAATTTCTTCTCACCACACTTATGTCCCTTACTGTCCTTGTTGTCACATATAAAGCATAAACCTTTTGCTTTTCTTTTCTCCAATTTTTGAGGTGTCAATCTTGTAGGTTGAGGTGTTTTAGAAGAAGGAGAATTGTTCTCTATATAGATGTTATGATTGGTCCTTCTTGTAGCCATAGCCATATTTTTACTTTCAACATTTCTTGCCACCCTAAATGCATTCTCCAATGATTTGGGTTCCCAAAGGCGAACCTCACGTTGAATATTATCTCTTAAAGTTCCTATGAATACATCAATCAAGTTCTCATCTGGAATTTCTGTTACCTTTATATTCAATCTTTCGAAGTTCTCAATGTGCTCTGTAACTTAACCCTTTTGCTTGAGATTTATCAATTGGCTAAAGAAGGTATTGCTCCTTGTATCCTCATTGTGTGCTATTATTTATTTCGTGAAAATTGTCCAAGTGATGAGTGATTTGTGATAACAAAGCCATATATACCATACAAATTGATTGGGTTCTAAATATAAAGAAGCAATTTGTACCTTTTATGTATGTGGCACATTATGTAGATCAAAGAATTGCTCCATCTGAAGTATCCATGTGATAGGGTCCTTGCCATCAAACTTCCTCATATCGATCTTAGGAATGTGGTTGGTCTTCAACCCAAAGTTGGAGTTTCTCCTTTCTTGATTCACCTTCCTTGTGTCCTCACCATGAATTTCATGGGGTACATTTTCACTTTCAGGTGTCCTCTCTATTACGAGATTTTTCAATACTTCCAAGATCTCCTCTTTTAAACCATCCTTCTTTACCTTCATCTTAGCTTCCATCTCTTGTAGTTCATATTTTGTTACTGTCTTCTTTTGTAAATCATTTATGTCCCTACGCATTTCTTCACCTTCATCAAGAGTCCAAGTAGGATTGTCTGGAGGCTTATTTGGTGTAGAAGTTCCCTTTTTTGGTGGCATGTTGGCCAAGTATCACTTTAAACCTTGATTTTGAGGTGGCTTTGCTAGACAATCTTCCTTTTATTGTATCTAAAAACTTTTGGCCTTTCTAAGCATGAAATTTTCTTTTTTGTAGGTCTTTGATATTTCTTCTCTGCAATGCCATAGGTCTGATCAAAATTGGATGTGGCAAGTGGAATTTACGGTAACTTCCCCAAAACTTGCTTATTTTTGTCATTTTCCCAGAGATATCACTTGTATAGCATGCCTTGCCCAAAATAATTGATATAAAACTCTAAAGAACGTACCATAAATACTATAGATTGTTCACTATCCAATGCAACTAGTCTCACTCAATTTGAATACTCTAGGAAGAAGTTATGATTGTTTTACCTGGAACACCTTCTTGATACTAGTCAATAGGAATAGTCAGATACGCTATCTTCCACAGGGTGTATCTACAAATGTAACATGACCCAGAAACTGAAATTTTTTCCACATATACCTTACTAATTTCTCTAAATATCCTTTGGATTTCAAGGTCTGAAACATTACAAAAACATTTTTATAGCGAAAATTCCACAATGCCTCAGTTCAGGATGATTCTAGAACCCTATCTTGCATAGGATGTATCTCCGAATGTATAAGGCCTCATGAGCTGAAATGTTAACCCAACGTACCTTGATTTGTCTAATAAATATCCTCCAAGTCATTCCTTCTGAAACATTGTATAAAAAATGTTATAGCAAAAATTCCAAGGTGTCTCAGATGTAGCAGCGAAACCCCAAAACCTTGAGCTCTAATACCATATGTTAGGAACCAAATATCAATATAGCATAGAAAAACCTAAGAATAAGTACTCAACGCCTTGAAAAATAAATAAATTCATTTAATAAGCCTCTTCAAGGGAGGAAACTCCTTATGCCCACATAAATGGTCAATTACAAGATGATTCAAAATGAAAATGTCTCCTTGGTATATATAGGAGACTAGGAGGTATAATTACAAGTAATGGAATAAAGCCGGCATAAATAAAATAACATTACTAATGTTATATTCCCCAATTAAGGGTTAATGAGCCACTATTTAGGGCTTAACACGATATGACTTCAAAGTGATACGCTTCGTCAAATGGGGAGATATTATTCATATGAAGGGAAAGAGAGTAATCAGAGACTTATAAACACAAATAAAAATTAAAGGAATGTAGATATGGGGAGCAACCCTAAGAAGAGTTCAGTCAGAGGGAGCAGCCCCAAAAGGATATACCCTTTTCCATTGATGTCAAAGGGGGGGAGATAGAAACATTGATGAAGAGTATAAGCATGAATGTTATCATGACTAAGTGTTGCCATGAATGTTGGTGTTGCCATCAATGCCAAAGGGGAAGATTGTCAGACAATTGACTTAGGTTTATGGATAGTTGATATAGATTATTGGTTGTCATTGATGTCAACCATTGGAGAGTGATATTGTATATTGATTTCAACCCTTATTGATTGATTTACACCATTGGAGAAAGTCTGGTAGCGAATTCTGGTAGCACAAAGGTTTGGGTAATGGACCCAAGGTTGTTTCATGTATAATGGTATGATTTTCAATGTCTTTGAAGTAAGAATATTCTAGATGGATAGTACATGTCATTTCATTTCGGGTGGTATGTGAAACATCCATTTAACTCCTCATGGTTAGAGAGTTATGGCCATGAGAAGTTGGAGAACCCAGGTTTGGGTAATGGACCCAAGTTTCTTTCATGGATAATGATATGAGTTTTGATATATTTGTAGGTAATACTATTCTATATGGATAGTGAATGTCATTCCATTTCTGGTGGTATGTGGAACGCCACATAAATCTTCATGGTTTGAGATTTATGGCCTTATGAAGTTGGAGGACCCTCATATGTCATCTAGAAGCCCCAAAAGGTCAAAGTAGTCAGAGTGGTTTAAGATATTTTAGAATGTAAATAATAAAGTTAAGTGATGAGTGTACTATAATTAAAAGTCAAGACAAAATAAATTATTTAAATAATAAATTTAATGGAGAAATTAGAAGTGGGTTAACCCTAAATAAGGAAAGTGGGCAAAGTGACCTAGAAGATGTTTTTAAGGAAGCTACTTGGAGAGTATAAATAAGAGGCAAGGCTCTCTCATTTTTGATAAAACTTGAGCATATTGAATATCTATAGGTGTCTAAGGTAACCAAAGGATATATAAGATGAATTTATGAGGGAAGGCGAAGAAAAGAAATTCCAGAATTCAAGGAATGATAAATTCTTTTGATGATGCTTTCTAAGGTGTTTTGGGTAAAAATGTCATAACTTATTCATAACAGATCCAAATTTAGTAAGACCGGATGTGTTGGTTAGAGTATAGTTTGTAGCATTCTATGTAATAGTTTCAGATCGATTTAACAAATATTATGTGAGTGGCATGCTCTACAAGGTCTCTCTCTAGAATAAGCCAAAATTCAGCAAGGTATGCCATTTTTTCTATAACTCCTGTTCTGAGAGGTTCCAAGTAGTGAAACATGGAGGAATTGCATAAAACACACTGAAGAATATTTTATATCAGTTTCATATATTTATTCATTACAGGTGCAAATTTATGATTATTTCAAGTGAGGGTGGTTGACTAATCCAAAACTAGTCATGTGAGACTAAAGAAACGTTTGATGAAAATGTTAGTCTCTTGTTGTTAAAGTTAAGGAAGGTTTGCAGGTATGTGATCATATAAACTAGGTCTATTACAGAGTTACAAATCAAATTTGTATGATGAAATTGCCGAGGGCATTTGGTTGAGGTACATGTCGGGTACATGGTTGAGACAAGTACTTGATGAGTTGGCACATACATGAGGTGTATAGTTGATGATGTTGGTACATCTTGATGAGTCATAGTTGATGAGTAGTTGATACATGATTGGTACATACTTGGTACATGGTTGTAGGCACTTGTTAGTAGTATTGTTGACACATGTCTTATGGATGATGTAGCATACTTGTATTATTATAAGCACATATTGATCTTGGTGATGATTATGAGTTGTTGTGTTATGCTTGGTTGATTCACATATTTGAGAGTTGTCTTGGTGATTAATATTGGTGAGTAGATCTGATTTGGTTGATAATATTGATGAGACTGGTTGTTGTGACAGGTTGTTTGGACAATTTGTTGTGACAGGTTGTTGTTACAGGTTGTTTGGTACAGGTTGGTGCATGGTTGATGCACTTGTTCATGGTACAGGTTGAGGTACAGGTTGGTGCATAGTTGATGCACTTGTTTATGGTACAAGTTGATTACAGGTTGAGGTACAGGTTGATGCATGGTTGATGCATGGTTCAGGTTATTGGTACAGGTTATTTGGTGTAGGTTGATTGGTACATGTTTACAACAATATATCTCACATTGATAGTGTGACACTGGTTCCATCATTATACTTATACGTCAGGGTGGTTGGACGAGGAAAGGACAGGTGGTTGTAGCCACCTTCCAGTTGTAGCTAGAGAACATAGGGGGTTGTATCCTCCTTCTGGTTGTAGCCAGAGAATTGGGGAGTTGGATCTTCCCTCAAGTTGTAACCTGAGAAACTAGGGGGTTGGAGCTTCCCTCCAGTTGCAGATGGAAAAAAAACGAAGTTGGTGCTTCCAATGAATGTAATTCTTCAAGGCACAAAAGAAAAAACATTATGTGGTTTTCTCTCACTTTGGGTTCCCACGTAAAACACTGGTGTACTGTTTATATGTATGATTGCTCATTTGTTCATTTATTATTTACTCAGCAGTTATTGGATGATAATGATACATTGATATAACACTTGGATTATATGGTTAAAAAGGATTAAATTGCTCTATTATTGATTCACCCTCCCTCTTAGTAATCCAACAACTTTCATGAACATTTGTTACCTTAAACTGTTAAAACTCCGTATCATTATCTTCCAAAGTCTTCATGTTTATCCCCCTGTTTTTAAAATGATTTACGATGGAGTGATCATTGATATGATTGGAAAAATAACAATAATACCTTGAGTAGGATTGGTCCAGTGTGATAATTGCTTGTCAAAGATTCTTGTTCATGTGATGTCAAAATTATGATTATGCCACCTTCTATAACCTTACATTGTTAATTATCGATTCAAACCATTGTTTCGGTGAAAGATTACCTTCCGACAACATTGACATCAACTGCTACATAATGGTGAATTCTAGTCACATCGACCACATTCCCTACAATTATTACGAAAACCGATGTGAATGGGATGTGACATTACTTTCAGATATGATCGTGACATTATCCATGGATGTGATCCCTCAATATAATTTCTCACTTTTCCTTACCTCTCCATCATTGCAATTATTTGACCATTGTATTATCATTTCAATTCATAAACTCTCTTCTGGATGGATTCACCATCTAGATGAGCGTTATTTACCCACTCCACACTATACTTCCTCCACTCTATTCATTCCTACTATCAATTCATCCCATTACTTTATCTCCATCACACTATTTTCGTAAGTTGGCTTCCAGTACCAATCCATCGCTCGAATCCTATTTCCTACACTTATTTTGAGACTTGTTTTCATGCTAGCATGGGGGTTGATAGGAATGAACCTATGTTCCATATTTATAGAGAGATGAAGGGATATCAAGAATGCAAAGAGAAATTTGAGAGAGACGACTGGTCTCCTTTTCTATAAATATTCAAAGGACATCATGACAGAATGTCCCATGCCTTCTCCAAGACTTATGATGGAGAGAGTGTGCATTTGGGAGAACTAAATTTATTAATCATTGAAGCCACCATAGTTGAAGCGACAGAGTTACCTTCTACCAGAGATAAATATTTCATGGCATCATCATTGATAAGGGGCTTTGTCAGAATTTTTTGAAGCCCGAACATTTGGACCTATATTGGAAAAAAGGAATCTGTCAGAGTTGGATCAAGGAGGAATATTGGACGATGATTTCCATATTACAGAGGTTTTTAACCTATGAAGGGAGGTATGTAGTAAATTTCCTTTATCATTTAAGGTTGTTGTTTCATTTTGAGGGAGTACCACAAATATATTTTCCCCATTTTCATTAGATGAGTTTGAATAAAATGGTGAGAGGGGTTAATTATGCCTCTAAGAGGCCTAAAACTAGTCTCTATCACCATGGATTGATGAAACTAGTTGTTGTTCATGAGTTGAGAAAATGAGGCAGCAATTGGAAGAAAATCCTCATAGAAAACTTTTCTCAATAGGTTTCTAAATCTGTGGAGGAAAATGTGACAGGAGAATATAGTAAGGAGTCAGGTAGTAAGAAGGGAGGTAGTAAAACCAAATGAAAGAAGCCAAGTAATGAAGTGGACACTATTGTCCCTAGTTCACGGAAGTTTGTTAGCAAATTGGGAAAAGGAAAAACAATAGTGTTAGAAGAACCACCTGCATCTAGGGTGAAATGATCATCCAAAACCAAGGAATCTTTCCCAAAATTTTCCACTAAAAGAAAAAATAAATTAGTGAGAAAAGGAGGAAGAAACAGAGGTTTGGTAGTGATGTAGGAGAAATTGCAGATAGTGTGCCAGAAGTAATTATTGAATCACCTCAAGAGAAGGTTGGAGAGCTAGAGAAGACCCCTAAATTGAGAGTTAAAGGTAAGAAGAAACTTATAATGAATGAAGAGAGTGATATGGAACAATCCTCTAGTAGAAAGACAAGAAGTGCATAGGAATAACAAATTCCAGTGCCTACATCTGAGTCCTCTAGAAGAAAAACAAAGAAGGCATAGGAAAAGCAAATTTCAGTTCCCATATCTGAGCCTAACAAGAAGAAAAGGATATTGTTTGAGAAGGAAATTTGTATTCCTATTAGAAAACCATATGAAGCATTAGGTCTAGTATGCAGAACCACTCAGAGCATGGCTAAACAGGTGACAATTCCTGACATTCCTTCTTTTCCAGAGGATCCAATTGACATTTTGCCTTCACCAGAGCAAGAAGATATTCATGTAGCAACTATTAGTGAAACTCAGGAGTTAGTAACAGAGACTCTTAAGGGTCTAAGGAAGGAAGTTGAAGCCAATGAGGAGGTAAGGTAGCAAGAAACACTTGATCCTGTCAGTTCTTCTACCAAACATCAATTGGTATTGAAAGTTGAAAGGATTACAAAACAAAATAAGGAATTGAAGCAAGAAGTGGAGGAATAGAAAGTTTTAGACAGAAACATCAAGAAAGAAAATGCACAGTTTAAGGAGCATAACTGAAGGTTGCAGGATGATCACGATGAGGTCTCTTCCAAGATCAATAAGATTTTTCACCTGATACAGTACACAAGATTCATTAAGAGGGAACTTAAGGATGAGGCTTTAGGTTTTGATATTGATCCGAATTTTAAGGGGGTATATGGTCTAAATTCAGATACAAAAGTCATAAATATATAAAGCTAATAGATTTTCAATGTGGATCATGGAGATTCCCACCTCCTCATTAATTAATTGGGATAACATGTTGCCCATAATGGTCAAAGAGAGTCCCACCTCTACGTTATTGTATTGGGCTTTATTTTCCACTACCTAGATAGTTGGGTAGTTAGATCTATTATTATAATAATAGAGACGCATTTAATGATATCCTTCCATTACTGGATTGGATTTTATTTTCCACTGCTTAGTTAGTTGGGTAGTTAGATCTATTATACTAATAATAGAGACTCATTTAATGATCTCTTTTTGACATTGTCCAATTGACCATTTTGTAATGCTATATAAAGTCCTAGAAAGCCTTCTCATAATATCAAGTTACTCATTTTGACTTCTCTCATATTTGCTATTGTTCATTGTGAGATTCATTAGCTCTGAGTGATTTACTAGTAGTTAGTTTTAGAGGTGAGGCTCTTCTTTGAGCCTCACCTCCCAAGTACTTCATTTATATATTGTTTTCTTTTCATGCTTCTTTTTATGCAATATTGGCATTTCTAGGCTCCTCCTCTCTCGGCATTCAAGCCATCCATATCTCAGCCCCAAAGATCTAGATTAGTGGTATCAGAGTAGGTTCTCTCTCGATCGGGAAAAGGGTTTGAAGCATGTTTCAGGTTCAAACATTTACAACAATCACCAACCTCATTTTGGTACTATCGGAATCCATTTTCTGGGACATACACCGTAAGCATCACAGTTGGTCCACGGGCACTATAGGGGTTTTTTTTTACCCTCGGATCTTCATTCACCATTACAACGAGAACCATATATGGATTCACTACATCCATACATGGATTAAATACATCTATACATGTATCCACTACATCCATTGGTCTACAAAATTTTCAACAAATTTGCAGGGTGTCCATATTTCCCACGGAGGTTCCACAACCTCTACAACAACCCATGCTGCTCTACAAACCCTTGGCATCTTTTGTGTCCCTCTACACTCAGCCAACTTAAAATAGGTGATGATACCTCTACACAACATTTCAAAGTATCTTCCATATCACATTGGAAATATCTCTTCAAGATCTCGCATGGGTATTTCACGGAATCATATTTAGCTTTCTGGTTTGAGAGATATCATCGATTGAATTTCAACATGTATTTGACCCAAGGAGGCCGCAGATATGACCATATTCAATAGTATTTTTATCCCTACTCAGGAAAATACAGAAGGAGTTCCACATATTTTTGGAAATATCTCTTAAATATCTCAAATGGGTATTCCAGGTAATCACATTTGGATTCTTGGTTTGAGAGATATCATTGATTTAATCTCAGCATGTATTTGACCCAAGGAGGTCGCACGTACCACCATATTCAAAGGTATTTTTCTCCCTTCTCAAGAAACTATAGAAGGAGTTACACATATGGATGGAAATATCTATTCATTAGATCAAATGGGTCTTCGACGGAATTGGATTTCATCATCTGTAGCAGAAGTTATGAATAGATTTACAGAAGGATGTTCACAACCCCCAAAGTCACGATTTTCCCATGTTATTTTTTTTAATTTTGGGATTGGTTTTACCCATGTACAATGCTATTCTCAACTAGGTTATCGGTCAACCACAAACCCACGGTTTTGGGTCAACCACACGAAACCCTTCTCTTCATTGAGTATTTTCACATTGTAATCATAATGGTGTGATAATGGGGTTTCTTTTTTTAGCATGGGTGAAATGATGGGGACCATCATTTTCTAAGGGGGGAGGAATGATTTGAATTTTAAGGGGGTATATGGTCTAAATTCAAATACAAAAGTCATAAATCTATAAAGCTAATAGATTTTCAATGTGGATCAAGGAGATGCCCACCTCCTCATTAATTAATTGGGCTAACATGTTGCCCATAAGGGTCAAAGAGAGTCCCACCTCTCCATTATTGTATTGGGCTTTATTTTCCACTACTTAGTTAGTTGGGTAGTTAGATCTATTATTATAATAATAGAGATGCATTTAATGAGCTCTTTCCATTATTGGATTGGATTTTATTTTCCACTACTTAGTTCGTTGGGTAGTTAGATCTATTATACTAATAATAGAGACTCATTTAATGAGCTCTTTTTGAATTTGTCCAATGGACCATTTCGTAATGCAAGGCATAAAAAGCCTTCTCATAATATCAAGTTACTCATTTTGGCTTCTCTCATATTTTTTATTGTTCATTGTGAGATTCATTAGTTCTAAGTGATTTACTAGTAGTTAGTTTTAGAGGTGAGGCTCTGCTTTGAGCCTCACCTCCCAAGTACTTCATTTACATGTTTTTTTTTCATGCTTATTTTTATGAAATATTGGCATTTATAGGCTCCTCCTCTCTCAACATTCAAGCCACCCATATCTTAGCCCCCGAGATCCAAATCAGATATCTTAAAAACATGCAATTAATGTTCAGGCAGGGTGGAAGACAACACCATTTTGCAATTTTGAGGACCAGTTCAACAATTTTTGCATGAGGACATGCAATGACTTGGGCATGGGGGAAATGTTGGGTCTCTTTTTTTATGATTCCAATTACCTTATCTTTTCTTTTATATTGACCAACTTTACCTGAGATATATGCACTATTTTCCTATTTTCTTTAAAGACATGTCTTTTAGACATTCATGTGTATACATAAGGTAACCTATGTTTAAACCATAATTTATGAGATTTATTAATAATTGGAATTGAATAATTGATGTTAAATTTTCTCTAATTACCTTGATTGATCCAAGTATATCTTATGACACAATTCCTACTCATCTGGTACCCGTTTCATTGTTCATACGGTATTCAATTCTTCTAGTACCTCTTTTTGTGCTTGTCCATTACCCATGTTGTGCTCATCCAATACATGTTTTTTTTACTCATAAGGCACCTATTTATGTGCTATTATGGTACCAATATATATGACTATGCATGTTCGGTACTAGTCTTCTTGTTCCAGCTGTGCACATCTGGTACTAGTTCCACATCTCCAAGCTTAGGTGTTTGAACAAATTTGTTTTCGATAGGTCCAAGGAGTTAGTTGGATAGAAAATCCTTTATTTGTTAAATATCATGATACACTTCATCCTCATGCACTTCGTGTCATGAGTATGAAACCATACCCATGAAAATTTTATATCAACTAATTGTAATATTTATGTAATCATTTGATGTTATCTCCAGGTCTTGGTTATAACGACTATTTCTCTTTAAAAGAGAAGGCCTTGTAGATGATAGATGTACATAGACATAATTAAGCATTGTTATGTTGTAGATTTGATTCTTGAGAAAATTGTTGATTGTACACATGTTTTTGAAGTAATGATATGAATTACAGTTTATGGAATTTATGTGTGTGATCAAATCTTTCATTCTGTAAGTTTCTTTTAAAGCTACCTTGTTGGTATGGAAAGGGCCCACCGACCCAACCAAGGTAATATTCATTCTATTTTTCTATGTAAATATTATTTTGGTTTGTGTGTGGATAAAACCATTATGTTTTTTTATTGTAGTATATAATTCTAGTTCTATTGTATTTCAGTAAGAAATTTGATGAAACACAATATAGATTTGCGGTAATTCTGAGTGAGTGTGCATTTCTGAGTGAAATATAGATTTTTGAGTAAATATTTTTTATCTGAGTGTGTGTGCGTGGAAAATCATTTGTTAGATTGAATGCTTTAATGGTTGTTTATAGTTTTCAAATACATGAACAATTAATATCTCCATCTCTCACTCTACACGAACCTATAATGGAGTATCGCACTACAGCTAGAGTTTTATTCCAAAATTGATTAGGTTATATCTTGAAAATACATGAAAAGTTAAGATCTCCATCTCTCACCCTACATGAACCTATAATGGAGTCTCTTACTAAACCTAGTATTTCTTAGAAGATTGAATGACCTTCATTTTAAGAATGTGCAGAGTGTTAATTACATATTATTATTAAATTAGTTGCTACAAGAAAACAAATTCAAAGTTCATCTTTCCCTTTCATGATCATGTAAATGAACTAATTCATTACCTAAGCAAGAGCCTTTAAATCACATGCTTGTTGAGATTTTGTTTATGAGTTTTCATTTTTGGTTTTTAAACTGTGTGAAGAATATTGTTTGAAGATTGTGAAACATAATATTGGTTTTGGAGTGTTTCTCATGTATGTTATACTCATCAGACATAGGAACTTATTTGTTATCAGCACATATAGTGCATCAACTATATTGATTACGAAACTAGATTGACATATTAATGATTGCAATATATTAACCATATAATTTCACTAACAAGTACGAAGTGAAAGAGTTTGATTTGAGTCTTGTCAGGAAGTAAGAGAAGAGGACTAGTGCCTTCAAGGGTAATGGATTCAAGGAGGACGACTTCTTCTAAGGCTGAAAATTAATGATGATGCACAAAAGTATAAGAGGGAAAAATTATAGGATAAGTAGTAACTTAAGTCCTCCTAGACTTTGACCTCAAAAGAAAAAATGCTAGGGTGTAGGAAATTCTAGGCCCTAGTGCCATGCTCTCCTTATCCTTTTTATGGAGTAAAAATTATGCAACAATAACCAAGTAGAAAACACTTAGAGTGTTAGAAATGTAGGGCTCTAGGGTTTCACTAGTTACTAGATCAATTGAATGAAAAGTTTGGCAAATAAAAAGTAAGAAATTAGCAACTTAATTTTCTTACTTCAAGCATTAAATACACCATGCAATTCCATAATCTTGTATGAGAAAATAAAACCATGCAACAAGACATTCAATAGATGACAAAATGCAGATTTCACTTACTTGCACCAAGAATAAACATGAGAATACCATGCAATATCACCATTAAACTTCCAAAATTGATCTAAGCTGCAAAAATCATCCTTAAACAAGAGTGGCACATCATAATTTCAGCCAATAACCCTAGTAGGGAGAAAATTTCATACCTCTTGTCCCAAATGACAGTTGTGATGAAAATGAATGTCACTTTCTGCTTATTTATACAAAATTTAACCTAAAATTAATTTTAGTTCATAATTAGTGGGCCGACCTGGCCAGTTTTTTACACAAATTAATTTTGGACAAAAAAAAATTAATTTGCATCTAAGAATCACTCCAGGGGTGATGTCATGCCCCTATAGGGTGACGTTGAGCCCCAAGTATGGAACAATGGGTAGGGAAGGTGAAATGTTGGGCCTACAAAGGCCTAAAACCCTTCCCACATGTGCCAATTTCTAATAAATGCCATCCAAGATGACACCCTAGATTTAGATGATGTCTAGGAATATCATGGTGACATCCAGGGCCCTCAAGGGATAATGTTTACATGGGAATATCAAGGTCCCCTGGGTCTAGTTCTCTCAGGGTGCCTCCAAAGGAAACATCCTTCTTTCTCCCAGTGCAAATATTCAATATCTTCTTGCCCTTGGCTAGGGTTTCAACATCCATGTATGGGATTTAAGCCCCCATGAAGGTGCAAGATAATCATTCCCTCATGTGTACATATCCACCATGAAAGGTCTTGTAGCAACACCAAGTATGCCCTCCATGGGTTCATAAGTCATAGGGATCATAGAATGTAAATCACATCCAATAATTAAATTAACCAAACACGTGAATCAAACCCCCCTTAACCCAGACAAATGCTCAAAGACGTTATGAAATTTGACAAGTTAGGTTGGAGAAGGTCTCAAGGTGTCCTATTGGGTTAAGATCTGCTAAGTTTGTGGTGTTTCCTATGTGGGATCTAATCCAAGTCATGTAAGTGTATGAGGGGGCATGGGGTGCATGTAATAACAAGGAAATGTAAAGTCTTACCAGTGGGTTCCTTTGGAGAGGGTGAGCTGCACCTTGTCATGAATGCAAATTTTTCCTATCCCATTCATTGTCTTTTACTCTTAGCTTTATTTCTTTAGATATTTTTCTCTTGTGCTTCAAGGAAATAGTTGAGGGATACTTTCCTCACTTGATGACCAGAGGTGACATTGTTATCCACAAACATTTCACAGAAATGAGAAGGATGGCACGTGATGAGACCCCCTTTCTCTTGGCTATGCCACTAAGAGCCACTACCCTGGCTTGGTTACTATATAGGTGGTAGTTTCATACCGCTACATGCCCATGGTCATAATAGGTCGTCTCATCATGAGACCTACTATCTATCAACTAGTACCTTGAGTGTTTATTATATATTATGGGTCCCCTTGTCTTACTGAGAATATTTTCAATTATTTCTAGAGAATCCCTGGGTGAAGCATATCGAAGGTTTCAACATTGGATTTTAACTCTTTCGAGCTAATTTTAACCTTTGGGCCTTTAGCTCCTCCTTTCCACAAGGTAAGGTACAACCCTTCCTATTGTAGCCAATCCCAATGACCAAACAAGGATAGGGGAGATGAAAGGAATAAAGATGGAAAATGGTAAGTATGGATGGAACATACGATGAATTATTAGAGATACACCCATTAGAAACCCATCCTAAAGGGAAATCAACTTACTAGGGAACCATGTCACCCTTCTAGGTATGAACAAGGAAAATAGCATAATTTCCAAGCAGACGTCATGAAATGAAGAAGGATTAAATACAACATATTCAAGTGCTTCAAAAATCATAGTGATGCATACCATGATACCCAGACTCATTACCTCATGGAGAAAGAGTTGTTGCTACGTCAGGACCAGGTTAGTGGGATTGATACTGTTGGTGGTGATAAGTGGACTGCAATGAAGAAAAGAGGGGCCCTTTGGGGCCATTCTCAAGTCATATGGGTCTCGAAACTCCATGTATAGGACTTGTGGGCCTCAAGATGTGATATCCTTATTTATTCCTAGGCTAGGGGATAATAAGAATCACAGTACATCACCAAGCTCAAAGAAATCAAACAGCTACAAACATAGTATATATGGGATTTTGATCAAGGGTTTAAGAATGTAATGGGGAGATTGACGTTCCAAATTACAGATCAAAAACATCAAGACTGGTTTATTGCTGGACTTATACCACACATTTGGAGGCCCTTGATTCAATACAAGGTTACATCGCACTCTGAGGCGTTAGAGATTGCAATGAAACTAGAAGCATCGTCAACAGGAGACATGGGAGGAATGACATAGGTACAGATGCAGTTGGATGCATTAATAATTCAATTGGTCAAGCTTACCAAGGGAATGGAAAAAAGAGAATAGGTTTGGTGCACAAAGTGCAGAACAAAAGGTCATCACAAAGACAAATGCCCAGTATTCATGCAGTATTTGGGAGTTGGAGCTCCTAATCCACTACCTGGAGGAGGATATTCTGAGATTTGTAAAAAAATGGGGCCATCATCCCACTGAGTGTCCATTACTCTAGAAATATTAAAGTACTTCAAAGAATTTGTTTTGCAACTTTTTCAAATTGGTAGGGCATGAAGAGAAGGATTGTCACA
Source organism: Picea mariana (assembly GCA_032191745.1). Taxonomy (NCBI): domain Eukaryota; kingdom Viridiplantae; phylum Streptophyta; class Pinopsida; order Pinales; family Pinaceae; genus Picea; species Picea mariana. The sequence goes on from JASDQU010109106.1 coordinate 134,002, forward strand.
CGTTCGACTTACTAAGAGAGCGCACAACATATATGTACATGATCCAGGAAGAGAATATCATCACATATGGGAATCACACATAGTATAATGATCATAGAGGTTTTAATCAGGGGAACATAGAAGATTTTGCTAGAGGCCAAGTTACAGCGAAATTTGGTACATGAGGATGAGGATCAATTATCTTTTATAACTGTAATCAACCCAGAGACTTGGATTGAGATTGCTAAAACCCATGTACCATGTGCACATATTGCAAAGCACTCGATCATGCAACGGAGGACTATCCCCAATTAGTTTCAAAATGGAAGGCCACAGGAAACCCAAACCAGAATCAACATCCAAATAAAAATGTGCAGATGATATCATTCAAAAGATGCAGTGAAGGACCAAAAATTGCAGTTTTTACACGTCGAGGGGCTCATACAAGTGTGGATATGGCACCTCAAGGAAACTAAATAGAGTAGTGGGTAAGGAATTAAATAGGGCCTATGCCATCATTCGATCCTCAGCAGGAAAAAGAGACATATCAGAGTGCAATAAAGGAAATACTTGGACCACATGGGGGAGAATCAACATCATCACCACCTCCTATATACGACCCAGTAGTACCTGGAAATTCAAGTGCGGAAGTAAGTACACTAACCAAATTATTAAAGAGTTGTGTAGAACTAATGAGGGATAGAACTATGCCCAGTACGTTATATAACATGATTGATTATTGTGAAAAAGGAAGGGACAACCCTATCACACAAAGAATGGTAAATAAGGTACTACGCAGGAAGAGAATCAATGGGGAATTTAGATTTAATGCACAGATTGGGGAGTACGATGTGGATAGTATTAGACTGGACTTGGGATCGAATGTGAATGTACTACCTAAGAAGACATGGGAGATTATAGGAGAACTTGAGATAATATTTTCCCCTATTCAGTTAAGGTTCGTGAATCAGCATAAGATAGTCACGATTGGGTGACTAACAGGACTACCTATAAACATAGATTGGGGTCTTAGCATGGAATACTTTGAAGTTATTGAGATCGTAGAATATAGTCAACCATATCCAAATTTAATGGGATTGGAATGGGTGGTTTATAACCATGAAATTATTAAATTGAAAAGGACGTATATGATCTTCAAGGTTGGGGATATAAAGGTTTATACACCTTTGGACCCATTAGAAGGGAAGAGATGCACAGAGTCGACAAGAGGAAATGACATGGAAAACTTATATAATTTGACTGCATGGATGGAGGATTGTGTGGACCCAAAAATGAATAATTCTCTAAGTTGGAGAAGTATCAGTTCGTGCACACCATATTCAGAAGCAGGTCTACATAATTGGCATTAGAGGATGCATGAAGTGTCGACTTAACGATGTGCACGTATAAATGGATCCTTTCATTGGATTGGCATAGAGCTATATAACCCACCCAGGTACGATGGACTAACTAAGATTGGTATGTTTATAAAATCATTTGAGTTACAGACACCCGAAGAGAAAAATATTTTGGCACTGGATGTCATCTTAAAAGAAACTCTAGCTCGATGGTGGGCCACGCACAAAAATGGAATGAAGGACTGGGAAAAGTGCAGTAGAGTTATGGAGATATGCTTTGGGTGAGAGGAAGCATAAAGTGCACAAAAATAAATAAGAGATGGTGACCTGACGAGTCAACTACAAAAATGTATATCTTTATGGAACTAAGAATCAGAGACATAATGGATGCACCGATTCATACACATGTTCGACACAATCTCGATGAATTGGTATTTAGAATTAGATATGTGTAGGGAGATAGCAGAATGGAATGATTGGTCGAGATATTCGAACTCACATTCAAATTTGAAAATGAATCCCCTTCCGTACATGCAACATTATAGGCCATACGAACAAATATCTTCTCGAAGGTAGAATCGGTGGAAGGATAACCATTAGGTTGTGCACACAAATCCAAGATGACGGTCTAGAATCTATTGGAATGATATAATTTCATGGAGGAAGAAAATGAGGAAGAAGATCCCAGGAATGTGCAGGTACTAGAGACATAAGGAACACTTGCAGTAGAAGGGCCAAATCTTGTATTTTTCACATAGACACAACCTATAAAGACAAATAAAGTCAACATTGGGACAACAAAGAATCCTAAGTTTTTGTCGATAGGAGTCTGTTGGATCGATGAGACAATTGAGAAGGTGGGCGACTTATTACGGTAATATCAATATTTATTTCCAACCACATTCTCTGAGATGAAATGGATAATAGATGGTTTAAGCGAGATGAATATTCCATTGAAACCTGTATCTATGGCAATATGATAGAGACCTTACAAATTGAACCTAAGGTATAAGGAGAAGGTTAAGGATCAAATAGATAGGATGATAGACGCATAAATTATTGAACCAGTAGAATAATCTAAGTAGATTAGTCCAATGGAGGTGCAGGACAAGAATACCTAATTAATTAGGATCTCCGTGGGTCTAAGGAATTTTAATGATGCATGCTTACATGATCCATTCCTAACATCATTCAAAAATGAAGTACTGGAGAATGTGGGAGGTCAAGAAATGTATTCATTTACAGAGGGATTCTATGGATACCATCAGATAAAAATGAACAGGAGGATAGACACAAAACCACATTTGTGACAAAATGGGGCAGTTATCAGTACACGGTGATTCCATTTGGATTGAAGAATGCCCCTGTGATGTTTTCTAGAGTAGTAGTGGCAGCCTTTACAAAGTTCATCCATAAATTTTTGGAAGTTTATTTAGATGATTGGACGGTTTTCAATCTACTACAAGATCATATAGAAGTACTTAAACTCATGTTAGATCGATGCAAACAATGTCATATTTCACTGAACTTAAATAAATGTATCTTTTTCACACCATTTGGAATTCTACTAGGACATGTAGTATGCAAACAAGGACTATTGGTTGACCCAACCAAGATTGCAGTTATTATGGAGTTGGATCCTATGACATCAGTCAGAAAAATGAGGGAAACTTTGGATCATAGATGCTATTACATGAAGTTTATCAAAGGATATGCATAGATTATAGTACCCATGGAAAAGTTACTGAAGAAGGAATCCAAGTTCCAATGGAATGAGGACATCCAGAAGGGGTTGGACACATTGAAATAGAGACTCGTCACTGCACCCATTTTAATATTTCAATATTGGAACAAGGATTTCCATGTCCATGTAGATGCATCATCCATTGCACCAGGCATAGTACTATCACAACCAGGAGAAGGATACATCGATCATCTGATTATGTTTGCAGGTAGGTAGTTGTTTATATATAAAAAACAATATACCACTACAGAATGGAAAGGCTTGGCCATGGTCTATGTGCTCCAGAAGATTAGACATTACCTACTTGGGTCTCACTTCAAGGTGTGAACAAATGATTCTACATTAAAGTACTTAGTCAATAATATTGCCTTAGGGGGAAGAATATGAAGATGGTTGTTACTATGATTTGGATTATTTTTGACACAAAATGAGAGCGGATATATAATAAATAAATGTAAAGAGATATTTCAGATATAAAATAATATAAGAGAGGTATATCAGAGATATAACCATAAACACAGAGATACAATAATACACAATTTCTATTAATGAGAGAAATGTACAGAACTGTAAAAATACAGAGTCAAAGACTCGCTAGAATGGTGGAATCTTATCTTTGAGAAGAGATGTGATGGCTACACTCATTTGCAAGAAGATGATTATTAAAATGAGGCTCCAAAGGAAATTTTAGCATAAATAAAATCCAAAACCATAACCTTGGAATATGAAAAACCAACAGTTTTGTAGACCCTGTTTTGGGTAGTTTGTTGTATTAACTTCTTGGGGGCATAACTTTGGCATACGATCTTCATTTGGGGTGGACGATAGATTGTTGGAAAGGTATCGATGAGGATATTCATTGTGGGGGCTCAATCAAAGACTTTTACTATCATTAAGGTTCCTGGTTGTGAAAAAGAGTCATTCAGTCCCTCAAAATAGCCCCGGAAGTTTAGGACCCCAAAAAATGCTAAAAATAGTAAATTTCCAACAAATTGTTTTGATCCAATTGGAATAGGTGGGTCACCACAGATATCCACCTGGATCAATCATCCCTCATCAGGAAGAAAAGGTCTCCATTACAATGAGTTTTCAGGGGAGAGGGAAAAGCGTTTGTTAAATCTGAATTTTGGTGAGCTCCTTTCCTTGCTCGAGAAGTTGCATTGCTTACCTTGTTGAAGATTATCACGAACTTGTTGTTGGCATGGTTGAATCTAGTCAACCAACCTATTGTATCTTAGATTGAATAGGAATTTTTTAGGTACCATTGTAGGTGAATAAAAAATATCTTCTTTCTCTTCTACAATATGCTTATGTTGGATAGAAAGGCCTTGGGCTAAGGATGTAGTGGTTGCAGTTTCCTTATGTTCACCTTTTCAACAAATTGTGAAGAGGATGAATTTTACAGTATGATAGATTACCTTGCGGCACTATTTTTGTGGAATAATAGTCAAAAATATCTCTGGTATCATGTAGAGTCGACTCCCCAGAGTAACAATGACACTACGGGGTCAATATTCATAAAAAACATGATGTTTCCACATATATGGTTGGCCCAAAATAACATCACATACATCAAGAGGGGAAACATTAGGCAATACCTCATCCTTGAAGGGTTGGATTCCATAGGTCATGCGAAACTGTTGGCTAACACAGAGATCTCATCTGTGGTGAAGCCACCCGATGTTGTATGGATGTGGGTGTGGAGTAGTTGACAATCCCAACTATTTGATGACATCTGTTGAGATGAGGTTCTTTTGGATTCCACTATAAATAATGAAATGCAATGGGGTCCCCTTCACCCACATATGTGAATGAAAGAGGCACTCCCCCTCTTAATGATCTATTTATTCTTTTGGCTGAATTGTTGTGGTCACGACACTGGTAGTGGGTTTTGCATCGATGATCAATCTTCTCCCATTATTTTTTTAATCAGATTATGGATCTGGGTTCAACTCTTTTTCTTTGATATCGGCCACCGATGAATTTTTTGAGAAAAATTCATTGGTGTTGTTCCAGGGGATTTTGTGGAAGTCAAACATATTTCAAGTGTCATTCTTCATATTTCCCTTACCCTTCTTTTCTTGTGGCTTGGACTGGTTTTCAGGAAGCTGTTTGTTAGGTCCGTCTTTATCATAATTTGGTTGTTGCGTATTTTTAGACCCAAACTCTCGTTTAATCTGGTGCCTAAATTTTTTCTCTATTTTGATAGCATATCGATACACATCTTCCAGCAATGAAATGTCCAAGAAATCCATTTCGGTTTGGATGTACCTATGCAGAGCCCCGCTGTATTTCATAACCAAATGTCACTCGGAGTCTTTTATATCGATCTTAGTGCCCAAGTTATGGAAATTATTTTTGAATTACGACATTGTTTGGCCCTTTTGTTTTCGTAGTGTGGTCCATATCATGTATTGGTCATCATAGTAACCAACACACCAACACAGTAATATTGTTCCTTGACCGCAAAAAAAAAAAAATCCAAAGTGGGCTCAGCCCCATATATTCCAGACTCCTCTATGGAACTTTTCTCCTTGTAAGTTACCCACCAATGTTTGACATGGGGGACAACCTTAAGGAGTCTGAAGGTGATATTTTCCCTGTTAGAAAATTGTGAATAGAGAAGTAACCTTCTAGCAGATTTAACCATTTTTGTAAGACATTCACATCTATCTGGCCTTCAAATATGTGGATATCAAAATTAACTTGTACCTTGAAGGGAGAGGTGCCTCCAAAGTGGCCTCTTGATGAAGATATTATTGTTTTTATTGGCATGAATTGAAGGATGTGCAAAAAATTATCCATCATTTCATCCCTCTATTCTGTGAGAGCTTGCTCAAGCAACAAATTAATAGAATATTTTGCTCCGTCAATTTCATTTTCTTCCTACATGGAGGGTTTCTTGGGAGTGCGAGAGATATTGTCCTCAAGAGAGACAATATTGAGACCCAACTTGCTATAATCAGACCTTGTTGAGGACATGCACTGAAAAATGATCAAGAGCAGTATGCTCTAATACCACTAATCTGAATGATTTTCGACATGAAATGAGAGAGGAGATATAATAAATAAGTGAACATAGATATATTGGATATCCAATAATATAAAAAATATATATCAAATATATAACCATAAATGCAGAGATACAACAATACACAATTTCTATTAATGGGCGAAATGTACAGAACTGTAAAAATACAGAGTGAAAGACTTGCTAGAATGGTGACAACTTATCTCTGAGAAGAGATGTGATGATTACATTCATTCACAAGAATATGATTGTTATAATGAGGCTCCAATTGAATTTTTAACATAAATAAAATCCAAAATCCTAACCCTTGAATATGGAAGCCAACAATTTTGAGGACACTATTTTGGGTAGTTTGGTGTATCAACTTCCCTGGGGCGTAACTTTGGAATATGAGATCTGTTTGGGGTGAACGATAGCTAATTGGAAAGGTATCAATGAGGATATTCATTTTTGGGGATCAATCAAATACTGTGGCCATATTTGAGGTGCCTTATCACTAAAAAGTTTCATTTATGCCCTCAAAATGACCCTTAAAGTTTAGGGCCTGAAAAAACTGCTAAAAATAGTAAATTGCCAACAAATTATTTTTATCCAATTGGATTAGGTGGGTGGCCACCAATATCCACCTGGATCATACTATTTCATGAATATGACTTTGAGGTCATTGTAAAGCCAGGGAAGTTGTATGCAGGACCTAATCATCTCTCGTGAATATTAACAGGAGAGGATGTAGGGAATTTAGATGATAATTTCACAGATGCACAGTTATTTGTAGTAAGGATGGTGGAAGATTACTTTGTGGACATTGTGGGGTTTCTAAATACAGGTGTGTTCCCCTCTGACATTACAGTTGTGCATAAGAAACAATTGGTAGTGAAAGCAATAGACTATAAATTGATTGCAGGGAACTTGTATAAGTTGGGAGCAGATGGAATTTTGAGTTGTTGTGTACTGGAACATGAAAGGTCAGTCATACTAGAGGAAGTGCATGATGGCATTGTTGGAGGACATTATGCAGGAAAAGCAACGACAAAAAATATTTCAGGTGCAAGACTATGATGGCCTACACTACGTAAATATGTGAAAGAGTATTGTCAGTCATGCAATGTCTGTGAAAGAGTGAGTAAACCATATCAGCATGATGAAATTCCATTAAATACACAAGTTAAGTTGCAAGATTTCAATAAGTGGTAAATTGACTTTGTAGGTCCGATCAACCAACAAGAAATGAGATCAGGATAAAGATACATAATTACTGCGACAACATATTTAACCATGTGGGCAGAAGAAACACCAATTACTGATGCACTGTAGAGACTGTTGCATGGTTTCTATTCGATAATGTAGTCACCAAGTTTGGATTCCCACACATATTACTTAGCGATCAAGTTACACACTTTCTAAACAAAACAATTTTCGCATTAACTGACTAATTTTAGATTCATCTTCAGAAGAGTACGCCATATCACCCTAAGGCTAATGGCACAGTGGAAGCATTAAATAACATTTTGGATACTTCTTTGATAAAAATATACAATGTTGGAAGAGATGATTGGAAATTGCTCATTCCCGTAGTACTATGGTCATACAAAACTACAATTAAGAAGCTGACAGGGTAGTCACCCTTTTGGTTGGCCTATGTACAAGAAGTAGTGATGACAATGGAGTTCATTTTACCTAGTCTATGCATTGAGTCCATCACTGATCTCTCATATACAGGTGCAATAGAGACGATATTTCCGCAGTTAGTCAACCTTGAGGAGGATCAGTTTCTTGGAAGATTCCATTAGTGGGTGCAGAAAGCCAGAGAGAAATCCTAGAAAAATCGACACATTAAATCCAAGAAATTTCAGGTCAGTGATTTCATATCACTTTATGACAACAAGTATCTTCAGCACCCAAGGAATTTTTGCATGAATTGGTTAATTCCCTATGTGATACAACACATAACCGAGACAGGTGTTGCATGGTTTTGAACCTTGTATTGACAATTCCTAGAAGGAATGGTGAGTGGAATTCAGTTGAAACTCTATAGAGACAGTCAATCGTCGACGTAGTAATCGAGGTTGTGCCAAAACCCCTGTATTATAGTAAGTGTACAATAGTAGCAATAAAAACAAGAAAACCTAATAAAAGGTAGAACAAGGAAAGAAAAAAAATAAAAAGTAGAACAAGGAAAGAAAAAAAATAAAAAGGTAGTGATAGGAGAAATTAAAAGAGTGGGTGAAATCTCAAGGTATCAGAACTTGTGCAATTGCACTGATCATGTCACTCTAATATAACACTTTTCCAAGTTCAAATATAGGATAAGGATAAGCTTGACTATGATGACCAACACACTACTGCACAGATTGGCATGAAAAAACCATCAAAACTGATCCAGGTGGATATTGGTGGCCACGCACCTATTCCACTTGGACCCCCACCATTGCTTCTTTCATTTTTTCAGTTTCCGCACAGTTTACTATTTTTAGCAGTTTTTCGGGTCCTGAACTTCTGGAGCCATTTTGAGGCCTTAAACGACGTTTTTTGGGAAAACAGGGAGCAACATGGATCATAGTTCAACGGTGCTCACCCAAAAGTTTTATTCCTTGGATAGATCTTTCTAACGAGGTATAGAACGCGTCAAACAGAGATCGTATGCCAAAGTTACGTCCCCGGGAAGTTGATGTACCAACTTACCCAAACGGGGCCCATAGTCTTGGCGTTTCATCTCCTAGGGTTAGGTATTTGGATGTTTAGGGTTTGTCATTGTTTTTCAATAATAATAGGCCTTCGAGCCTCATTGTAACACAGTTCAGAGGCCAGTAGCCACCACATCTCTTCTAAGAGATAAGCTACCAGCGCCCTAGCTAGTTTATTTCCATTCTGTCTGTAAGCATATTTTAGTCATTTGTTATTAATCAAATGAAGTCTTATTTCTGCTACATCTTTGTGTTTGTGTGTATTTCTATATTTCATTGTGTTCTTACATAAATCTGGATCAGTGGTATCAGAGCGGTCTTCTCATTCTTGATCCTTCTTTGCATGTCCCCAAGGAGATCGGGGTATAAGGAGTTGGGGCTCGATCTGGTTGAACCTTTGCAAGCTCAGCCTCGCAAATCCCGACGACCGCCCATGGGGGAAGAAAAGAAAGATGAGGGAGTAGGAGATCCTATCAAAATGTTGCTCGAGGAGGCCCTCGAGAAACAAAGGAATGCAATGATGGACAACTTTGCCCAGATTCTTCAATAGATTCCGACTGGTGGCGCATCGACATCTAGAAGACACTTTGGAGGCGCCACTCCTTTTAAGGTACAAGTAAACTTTGACATTCCCATATTTGACGACCAAATAGATGCAGATGTTGTAGATAGATGGTTGAATCTATTAGAAGGATATTTCTTGGTTCATGACTTTTCCGACCGAGAAAAGATTATTTTCGCACTCCTCAAAGCCGCCCCCCATGTCAAGGACTGGTGGGAATCCTACTCAGAGCAAGAGGGCGAGGGAGAACCCTCTTTGTTCTCAGCTGCTACCACTTGGAATTCTTTCCGAGACGCCATCAAGGAACAATATTATCACGTGGGGAGCTATGAGGACAAATACATACAATGGACTACATTGCGGCAGCAAAGGGACCAAGATGTGCATGAGATGACGAATCTGTTTCATACCCTATGCACAAAGTTGGGTATCAAAGATTCAGAGAAACGTTTGGTGTTAAAGTACCGCAGTTGTCTACATAGATACATTTAGGAGGAAATGGAGTTCCTTGACATCTCCTCACTTGGTGTGGCATACCGATATGCTGCCAAGATTGAGCAGATGTTCAAACAGAAGAAGCGAGACTTTGGGTCTGCAAATCAGAAGCAAGGGAAAGGTACTCCCAAACTGTAGAACAAAGGACCAAGCCAAAGTAGGTCAGCCTAGGAAAACCCACCAAATCCATAAGCAAAGAACAACACCATGAAGCCAAAAAAGGACACAGGGAAGTGGTGTGAGTTCCATAAGAGCTCCACTCACAACACAAGTGAGTGTCGGGCCAAGCAGTCACTGGTAGCCGAGTTGAAGGCTTCTGAATCGGATGCATGCCCCGACTTTGAATCAGAACCTGACAAAGGGAATGACAGGGGGAAGCATATTATCGATGCGGAGCCCAACGCCACCTTTTCCACCACGAAGATCCAGAAGGAGGAACCGGAAAATCCAGAGGAGGCAGAGCGTCTCTTCCATTCCAAGATGTGGGTAAAGGGTTCCCCATTGCAGTCCATTGTCGACAGTGGGAGCCAAAAGAACCTCATCTCGGTAGAGGTCGTGAAGCGACTGGGCTTGCCGACCACAGCCCACCCACAACCATACACCATCGGGTGGTTGCACCAAGGACGGGACCTCCACGTCAGTCAACAATGTCACCTTCCCTACAGCATCAAGCCCTTCACAGATGAGGTATTATGTGACATTTCTCCTCTTGATGTTTCTGATGTATTATTAGGCCAACCATACTTGTGGAAGCGACATGCTATGTATGAGTCCAGGCCTCGTGCTGTTATTATCACTTTGGGAAATAAGCTGTACAGGATACTGGAGATAGCACCGCCTACCACCATCTCTTTGGTTACTGCAAAACAATGCAGTAAGCTCATTTCCAAAACCAAGAAATTTGTTTTCTTGATGATCTTCCCTCAAGGAAAGAGGAATACTATGGCCATGACCTCCAGACAAGGCCCCACTGCACGAAAAAAATAGATGGATAAGGTCATGGAGGAGTACAAGGACATCTTCACCTCCCCTGCAGGGGTGCCTCTACACTGCTAGGTCAAGCACCCCATCGATCTGACCCTAGGTGTGTCGCTACCCAATGGACCCATCTACTGGTGTTCTGTCCTAGAGAATGACAAAATCAAGAGGCAGATTCAGGAGTTGTTGCAGAAAGGTCACATCCGGCTGGGTTCATCGCCCTGTGGGAGCCCGATCGTATTGGTGCAGAAGAAGGATGGAACTTGGAGACTCTGCATTGACTATCGGGCACTGAACAAGATCACTGTCCGGAATAGGTACCCAATCCCACGGATTGATGACCTTCTAGACCAACTCAAGGGGGAAAAATATTTTAGCAAGATCGACTTGAAGTCTGAGTATCACCAGGTACCAATCGAACCCTCTAATGTGTGGAAGACTGCATTCAAATCCAAGGAGGGCCTTTTCAAATGGTTGGTCATGCCTTTCGGGTTGACGAATGCCCCTGCAACCTTTGTGAGGCTAATGGATGACATCCTGCGGCCATTCACCAACTCATTTGTAGTGGTGTACTTGGATGACATTCTGATCTTCAACCAGACTTGGGAAGAGCACCTCCACCACATCCGACAGGTACTCCAAACACTGTGGCAACACAAGTTGTGTGCCAATTTGGAGAAATGCACTTTTGGCATAACCTAGGTTTAGTATCTGGGATACATCATTGATGAGTGGGGGGTGCATGTGGATCCAGCAAAGATCCAAGTCATTCAGGATTGGCCAGCCCTAACCACCCTAACAGAGCTCCACAGCTTTTTAGGTCTTGCCAATTTCTACCGCAAGTTTGTGTTGGGATTCTCTCATATCACTTGGCCCTTGAGTCAAGTCACCAAGGGAGGAGCTAAAGAAAAATTATTTTGGTCTGAATCTCAATAGAAGGCGTTCGGGGAGTTGAAGCATCGCCTCTACTCTGCACCAGTGCTCACATTACCAGATTTGCAACAACCATTTGAGATCGAGACAGATGCATCTGACTATGCTATTGGGGCAGTCCTTACTCAACATGGGCATCCAGTGGCATATCACAATGAGACACTTTCTAACACAGTATGGAAGTATCCCACTTATGACAAAGAAATGTATTCCATTGTGTAGGCTTGTCGGCAATGGAAGCATTACATTTTGGGAAAGTAAACGGTCATCCACACAGACCACCCACCCCTGCAGTTCATACAGACACAAGGGAAGTTGCAGAATGATCGCCATCATAAGTGGTCCACATACCTGCAATAGTTTCATTTGAACATTAAGTACAAAAAAGGCAGCACCAATAATGTTGTAGACTGCCTCAGTCGACCACCCATCATGGTGCTAACCACGGTGCTCAACTCTTGTGGGCACGAGACTTCCGATTGGCCACTTCTCTACACAAGTGATCTAGAATTCAGCCACACATACAATACACTCTTGGAGGGTAAGTAAATTCCCAATTTTCACCTCCAGGATGCCCTGCTTTGTCACCTGGGACACCTTTGTGTTCCTTCAAGCGAGCGTGCCAAGATGATTTTGGAGGTGCACTACAGTCGGGTCGCTGGGCATTTCGGGGTCGAGAAAACTGTGGCAGTACTACAAAAGTATTTCTATTGGCCGAACCTTCGACAAGATGTCGGGAAGTACATCAAGTCCTGCACTGCTTGCGCCATTGCCAAACTGACCATCAAGAAGCAAGGTCTCTATACTCCACTTCCTACCCCTAGTCGACCTTGGGAATCCATCTCTATGGATTACATGTCGGGCCTTCCTTCTATTAAGCATGGCAATGACTGTGTTTTTGTGGTCGTTGACCGATTCTCGAAGATGTCCATTATGATGGCCTGCAAGAACAATATCACAACAAAAGCCACTGCTAAACTCTTCTTTGAATTAGTGTGGGTACACTTTGGGATCCCACAGTCTATCATCTTATATCGGGACAGTATGTTCCTCAGTACATTTTGGTCCAGCCTCTGGTCGATGTTGGACACCAAGCTCACCAAGTCCACAGCTTTCCATCCGCAAACTGATGGCCAGACAGAGGTCGTCAACCGAATGATCGTACACATTATGCGCATGTACAATTCAAAGCATCCATGCACATGGGATGAGAGCCTCCCCTATGTACAACACATCTACAACCGGGCTCTCCATAGCTCAACCAGCCATAACCCCTTTCAAATGGGCTTGGGATTCCAGCCACTATGTCCCATTGAAATAGCCATGCCATTTGTGGCTACTCAGGAAGATTCAGCTCATGTCCAGTCTGAGATGGATAAGGCAAACAACTTCATTGAGCACATTCAACACATTCGCCAACAGGTTCATGACATCTTGGACAGAGCCAATGTTAAGTACAAGTAGCGACATGATCAACATCGGGTGCCACACAACTTCCAAGTGGGAAACAAAGTGTGGCTGCATTTGCAAAATGAGCGCCTTGCTGGACCCCACCGCAAGCTTTGTCCACTCAGATATGGGCCGTACACCCTCACGAAGGCTGTAGGGGAAAATGCCTTTGAGCTCAGCATTCCACCATTCCTTGGTCTACACCCAGTGTTCAATGTGGACCGCCTTCGGCCCTACTTTCCACCTCTACTAGACACAACCGACATGGCATAACAACTCACACCAACATAGTTAAATCCAGACTGCATGGAACAAGCCAGAACTGATCATATCATGGATACACAGATCAAGAACACTCGAAAACAAAGGACACTGCTATATCGAGTTGTCAAAGCAGGCCAACTCCTTCACCAAGGCAAATGACTCACCAGGGACCAAGTTCAGCAGAAGTTTCCTCATCTCATGGAGGAACTCAACGCAATGGAGACCATTTCTTCCTAAGGGGGGAGGAATGATCCAGGTGTACATTGGTGGCCACCCACCTATTCCACTTGGACCCCCACCATTGCTTCTTTTAGTTTTTCAGTTTCCATACAGTTTACTATTTTTAGTAGTTTTTTGGGTCCTGAACTTCCAGAGTCGTTTTGAGGCCTTAAATGACGTTTTTTGGGAAAATGGGGAGCAACATGGATCATAGATCAACATTGCTCACCCAAAAGTTGTATTCCTTAGATAGATCTTTCTAACGAGGTATAGAACGCGTCAAACGAAGATCGTATGCCAAAGTTACATCCCCGGGAAGTTGATGTACCAACTTACCCAAATGGGGCCCATAGTCTTGGTGTTTCATCTCCTAGGGTTAGGTCTTTGGATGTTTAGGGTTTTCCATTATTTCTCAATAATAATAGGCCTTTGAGCCTCATTGTAACATAGTTCAGAGGCCAGTATCCGCCACATCTCTTCTCAAGGATAAGCTACCAGCGCCCTAGCTAGTTTATTTCCATTCTATCTGTAAGCATATTCCAGTCATTTGTTATTAATGAAATGAAGTCTTATTATTGCATCTCTGTGTTTATGTGTATTTATGTATTTCATTGTGTTCCTACATAAATTCGGATCAAAAACGTAGTTAGGCAGGTGTGGAATAGACAATTCGACGATCGATGCGACGAGTCATAAAAGGATGGTATAAGAATTAAATTAAAAAAGACACGAGAAATAATATACAGATCAATAGTATGAAAGGAGGATCATAAAGATGATTTTGCACTAAGGATAATTTAGTTACCCACTTACTAACTTCAACAACATATTGGACAATACAATTAAAGTGAGATATGGCTAGCCTACTTGGCACAAACACACAAAACACTGGGAGGGAAGGAAACTATTCTCCATTGTTGCGTGAAAAGCAAGAGTGAACAAAGCCAATTTCTCCACAGCAAGTTACAATGACTCTCATCGCTACAAGGAATTCATTGACAAGTCCAACATACAGAGAAAATGGCACCACTGAGAGTAGGAGGACTATTCACAACAACCAAGAAACAATCAAAGAAACCAGTAGATGAGGAGGTAGAACAGGTGGTCAGAGCTTCAGCCCCAACAAACCCTAAAATTTTTCATAGAGACTATTTTCCCCCATGGAAGGATGAAACACCCCCAATTACAGTACTAAAAAATGAAAAATATCCATTACCTATAGCACCAGTCCCGAAGGGTGTAATTCAAGATAAGGAAATGCTCAACAAGGTGTCCAATTTGAAATTTATGGACCACAATATCACTGACATGCATAAATTCCTTGATTGTTCTAGAGATCAATACTTATGCCCAAAGACTGGACCTTACATAGGAAAAACTCAGGGGGAAGCACATGAATGGGCATTAGGCTTAGAGAAATATGAGATACTCAAGTTGTTCGACATTCCACATTTTGGACAAAGTAATGAAATCAATGCATGTGTCAAGGTATTGCTTAGTTGCGTCCATGTGGGGACACTTTGGCTTGATCTTGTCATTTCAATTGATATGACATTAATTGTGCTTTGTTCCATCCATGCTAGGACACTTTGGATTGATCCCATCGGTCCGTGAAATGACCTTACTTCATTTCTTAGTAGAGATTAAAGAAATAACGGTAGGTGGCGCTACCTATGGTATCCTATACAATTGTCTACCCAAAGTAATAATAACACTGCAGGGTCTAGGCTCATACATAGCATGTTGCTTCCAAAAATATGGTTGGCCTAAAAGAACATCACAAACTTCAAGGGGAGAGATATCACACAATACCTCGTCTTTGAAGGGCTTGATGTTGTAGGGTAGAAAACATTGTTGGCTGATGCAGAGATCTCGTCCTTAGCAAAGCCAGTCGATGGTGTAGGGCTGTGGGTGCGGTGTTACCAACAAGTCTAGCCGATTGACTACCTCTACTGAAATCAGGTTCTTCTGACTATCGTTATCAACAATGAAATGCATCGGAGTCCCATTTACCCACATCATTCATAGTATTTGATACCTAATTTGGTGTGCAGGGTATGGAAAATATTGGTGAAATATGGTACTGTCTGGTCCCTTTCCTTATGTAGTGTGGTCCATCATGTGTACTGATCCTCGTAGCTTCCAATAGGGTAGTATTGTTATTTAATGGAATCCCTGAATGAATCCCATGTGGGTGCGACCACAAATATTGCAAATTACTATATGGGACTTTTCTCAAAGTAAGTATACCACCAGTCCTTAACATGGGGGATAGTCTTGAGTAGTGAAAAACTAATCTTTTCCCTGTCGAAAAAATTGCGGACCAAAAATACCCTTCGAGCAGATTCAACCATTCATCTACAACATCTACATCTATCAGTCCTTCAAACAATGGACTATAAAAATATACTTGGACCTTGAAGGGGGTTGCATAGTTGCTTGATGAAGATGCGTCTCCTGTGGGTAGTATTCGAAGGATCTGTGAAAATTTGTCCATCATTTGGTTCCTTTTTCACGCAAGGGATTCCTCAAGCAACATTTTAAAAGGATCTCCTACTCCATCATATTTTTTCTCATCCCCCATGGGTTTTTGTTGGGCTCGGCATGGTAGATATTGCAAAGGCTCGACTGGTTCGAGTCCCAACTTCTTGTACCCAAATCTTCTTGTACCCAGATCTTGTCGGGGACATGCATGAAGAAAAAATCTTGTTGGGGACCACTCAGATACCACAGATCCATATTTATAAGAGAAACTAAAGGAATACAAGATTGAATAAAATGATGTAGAGATACATATAACAAAAAAATATATCCAGTGAACAACAACTTTTATTGAATAAATAAAATAGGTTGAAATTGTCAAACTGCAGAACCAAAAACAACTTGCTCGAATGGTGGTAGCTATCTCTGAGAAGCGATGTGGCTAATATGTGCATCCATATGAGAATAATGATTACAATGAGGCTCCAGAGGCCTTTTTAACATTAGTCATGAATTCCAAAACCCTAGACATCCAAAAACGTAATCCTAGGAGATGAAACGCCAAAAGTTATGTGGGCCTCGATGGGTAAGTTGGTACCATAACTTCTCAGGGTCATAACTTTTGCATATGTCCTCCATTTTAGGTGCGTGATAGCTCGTTGGAAAGATATTTTCAAGAAATACACATTATTCCATCAAACTCTATCTCTGTCTATAGTTTGACTATGGCAAGACAAAAAGACATTGTTTAAGGCCCAAAATGACCCTGGAAATACATAAAGATGTATTTACATGAAAACTTCCAAAATAAGCTAGTTGGATTAGGTGGGTGGACACCAATCTCCACCTAGAATCTATGTATGGATTCAGATAGCTGCAAAAGTGTAGAACCCACAATTACAAAGACTTACTGAAGAATGTTTTGAACTAACAACTGTCAAGAGGAGCCAACTCGAATAGGTGGGTGGCCACCAATATCCACCTCGATCAGAGGGGGGGTGAATTAGTAATAGTGCTTGCTAATCCTTTTTAACCATATTTTATATAAGTTTTGTTAAAGTTATGATCATTTTACCAATATAATTCAATAAGTGTGGAATAAATAAACCATCAACAGTGAGAAATAATACACATACACAGTACACCAGTATTTTTATGTGGAAACCAAATCTGGGAGAAAATCATGAAATTCTTTTTCTTATATGTCTTTAAGAAGTGCATTCATTGGAAGCACCAAATTCCTTTTTTATCCACATCCAAATGGAAGGAGGCTCCAACCCCCTATATTCTCAGGCTACAACCCGAGGGAATATCCAACTCCCCAATTCTCTGGCTCCCACCAGAAGGAATCTACAACCCCCTGTGTTCTTTGAATACAACTGAAAGGTGGATAAAACCACCTATCGCTGACCTGTCCAAATTACATGAAATATAAATGCCAGATTAGTATCAATGGAACTACTCTATCACTTTCATTGTTTTCACTAAAAGCCTTTCACAACTTGTACCAACCTTCTTCAAATATTTTCTACAAATATGTGACCTGCCTATGCTGCAACACACAGATGTCAATGACTCTCTTTATTGAAACTCATGGATGTTCGCAGCTCTCTTATATGAAAATCATTGACTAATACAAAACTCTACTAGTTTTACTGTCACTGTCTATGTTTTTGTCAAGATTTTAGTGTAAAACTTGATACTGAGAACCTTTCATTGTAATCTATCGACCAACCAGATCTGATTTCATAGAACTCATATCAGTTAGTAAAGTATATCTAGAACAAACCATGTACTAGGATCACAAGTATGTCTCACTAATCATGTGTCTTATAATGTTATCGGACAAATTGGTAAGTGTGGACACAAACTGATCTCCCTAACTTTCATGGGAAGCTAGAACAAAACAAGATAGAATACAAACTTCACCTTAGACTTCACTATCATATAAACTAGTTTAGAGAGGTACAAGTGACATACCTTTTAAATGACGCCTGATCCCTTCTAGTGTCGTCCTTGTTTATCCATATTTGAGTTTGCGGGATGGTAAATATGTTTAAGAAGAACAAACCAACAAAGAGAGAGAGAACATATATATATATATATATTCCAATGAATTCTATGTATAAGATCAAGGAGTTATACAATAAAAGCCAAGACACTTTTATAGGGAAAAAATGTATTGTTGCATTATATTAAAGGGAAACTGGAGAATACAACCCATGCCTTGATGTTTCAAGGTCCCTTTCGATGGCTCTTTGCTCCAACACACGCACCTCTTCTCCAATTCTTTTGATGAAGAAGATCCACAATCTGACTTAGAGAGCTAAAGCGAAGCTATCTCAAGTATAATATGTAGTAGAATTCTTTATGCATATGCAAGACCTTGCAAACCTTAGCCTTTTCCATAAGATATCCCTCTTTATTTAGATTGAAAGAGGGATGGATGAGGAGATTAGGATGATCCCACTAAATTAGAGAAGAGAGTAAGATCCAAACCAATTGGAGGCCACCTCATCTTCTAGAAGATTCATTTCTAGAACATTCGTGAATTTTGACTTTTCCCTTGCTTAAACATCGTCGCACCCTATGCAAATGCATCATGCAACGACATCGCAGTCCATTTTTGGTGCATATTGCAACAATCAAGAATCATCACACCTCAAGCATAGAGTAGGGTGAGACGATATTTCTTGTCATGGTTTTTGAGAGAGGAGAAGAAAACCACTTTTCTCATGGAGAAAGTCTCTTTGAATATTTTTCATGGAACATGGAAATGAGTTAAGCACATGTCGTCAGTTGATCATTGGGTTGACCAAAATAATGTGTAATAGAATTCCCCCAAAAGTATGAAGCTAGAACCTATGACATCTGAAATACTATGTAGAATGTGTGTGTCGAAAACAAGGAGCACATCATTCCAGAACCTTCAAACAATAAAGCATTTGCATAATAATATACCATCTTCTGAGGTAGGAATTCCCATACTCATAATACAAGTTATTCTAACCATAAGTTTCAGTGAGTCATGGTCACTAAAAATACATTGTGGATCCATGTCATCATGATTCAACATAGTCACAAGAAATACACTATGGATCTATGCTCTAAAAGAATTCAAATTTGGACATAGCCACGAGACATACACAGTGGATCTATGTTTCAGTACAAACTTATGAATACTGCGTCAAACCCTGGACCAATATGATGAGATCTAGGGTCTTCATTTCTGTTGTCTCTAAATATGAATCTAGCCATGTGATTATAGGTGTGGAAGTCAAACATGGTAGAAAGCACTTGATTACCAGTCATTAATGAAAACCATTAACAAGTGCGAGGGAAATCACCTTTTATGGAAATGAATCCCAAGGTACTCTAGTACAATCCAATGAATGTGAATAAATGAGTTGAAGTCGAACACTCGATGGAATCTTCCAATTAGGGGTCAGTGATGTGAACGCAATGTTGAAAGAAAAGAAGCCTGCAATTGAGGCATGCAGGCTCCAAGGTACTAAATTATTTCTAAGTCTTGTTCCTGGATAATGAGTTGAAGTTGAAAGGAAAAGACTCATCATAGGAGGGCCTTAATGTATCCCCCATTAATGACAAATAATATGTAACATATTTGAAGTAGATCAGGGTATGAAGTGATTTGATACTGACTCAGGGAAGGCTGACATGGTAGAAAATTTATAACTGCAGATGGCCGACTCGATAGAAGGATTGTTTAGGTTGGACTTATCTTCAACATATGAACGACATGACAATTGTCTTGGTTTCATTGACTCAAGGAGGACCCAACATATGAACTTGTGGATGGTCAAACGAGAGGCAAATGGATTTCCCAACCAAGATAAAATGATGAAGGGGGGTTTCATGCTCAAGAGAGAATATTATTTCCACTAACACAAATACAGAGACACATTTCTTTCCCAATTTCCCCCCACCATTTTTGTGGAGTACCTCTTTATTTTTACGCAATATTGAGGAGGATAACATATTCTTGTAAATGTAAACTCATCCTTCGGACAAGTCTCTCATAGTATGTTTAACGAACCTTAAGAAGGAATGGTTCGATCCCATATGGGTCTTTGGATGCTTGTTTAACGAGTCCAAAGAAAGAAAACTCAATGGTTTTTCATTTTTAGAGAGTCTAAAAAACACTTAAAGAGAAATCCATAAGGTCATTTTTCTTAAGTTAGTCTGATGAGATTGAAAAAGAGATAATCTACCACTCATCAGACGTTTTCTTCAAATACTTTTACGAGCATGAAAATAAAAAGGTCACTCAGATATCTTTTCATGTTTGGGGAGTTTGAAAAGAGATTAAAGGATACTACATAGGTTTCATTTTTTGTATTACCAATGCGAGTTTGAAAAATGACAAAAGATTACTTGATTGCATTCTCATGGTTTCACGAGAGTGAGAAAGAATTAAGATTGTGCTCGAAATTTTTCTTGAAAAACCCTAAAAGCATTTGTACATAATAAAAAGACACAAAAACAATAAAAAATGGTGGACCCCTGTTAAATGTCTCGTCCTTAGACCTTTCAATATGTAATAGAAAACACTTCACAAAGTTGGTTAGACTTTAGGGCATGGATAAAATATAAAAAATAATTTAATTTTGCAATAAAATATGGTAAAAAACAATAAAATAGGACAAAACAACCCTTTCACCATTTCATTTTCACTTTTACCCAAATAGTGCCTAAAACCCTATTTTCCTCCCAAATTTAAACTATCGATTCTAGAGCGCTTGGTGGATCATTTCACAAATCATCTCCATCAAAAATGTAATCTTCTGCCTCTTTATATTTTCATGGTTTAAAGTTTTGTTTTTATTGGTTTATTGTTGAGTTTGGGTCTATTTTTTGGGGGTACTTGCACTTTCAAATTGTCGCAGGGCCACAATATCGTGAACTGCGACGATCTGGAATTGTTGTAGGGGCCTCAAAGACAGGGTGCGATGACGTTTCTCTACATGAAATAAAATCCTTGCGACGACCACAACTCAACTTTTGAAAAGATAAAAAGAGCCAGGAAAACTTCCAAGAATGGATTTTTTATGATTCTAATCCTCTTTTGATGTCCCTTGGCAGGATTTCCTTGGTCAAAATGCTCGAGTGGTGATAACAAGAGAATGAGGAAGAAGACTATTTTGTCAGGAATGACTCGGGCACAGTTATGGCACTTATTCAATGTGGATTACTCAAGTTTTTCAAAATTCAGAGCATGAGAGCCCAAATGATATTTCTAGAGTATCTAGTTCACATGTGGGATGTAAACGAACAATCCTTTCGCATGGGTGTGCATAAAATCACATTGAATATATAGGATATTTACTTTCGGATAGGTTTGTCTCCTCGAAGCTCTCGAGTATCACTCTCAAGAAGCAGGGGTGGAGGAGAACCCATGGATTAGTATGTTTCTCACCATTGCATGAAAGGTATGGAAACACATAGTGGCAAGGTGGCCATCAGAGATGTTCGGGATTTACAATTGTGGACCATAGTTTATACCATTACCTGGATGGTAGGGAGTGCATCTCCCCAAATGGATTTTCAAATCCACTTTAAGTATGCCATAGAGTGCATGGAGCCTAGGATCTTCAATTGGTATGAGGGTGTCTTGAAGAACATGAAAAAGAAACTGACAATGTGTTGAAATATTCGGTTGAAACAGTTTGGTTACGCATCCATTTTGGTGTACTTATTCTTGGAGAGGGTCCTTGTCTTATGTCTATAGGTGGAGTGGGGTATACCCACTCCACAAGATCCATGGATGAAAAGGTGGGTGGAATTGATGGCTCATCACGGTGGCGTGCCTATCGTCAAGTATGACGATGTTTTTTTCCAATGGCTGAGAAATCTGCTAATCATGGTGGAGAACTATGCGTACATCGGGACAAAATTCCGTGGGGATCCTGACTTAGCTTTTCCTGAGGGATCTCAATGGGGAGACATAGGTAAGAAGGAAATTTTCATTATATGATGTTTTTAATATTTTAATTATATTAAATGTTTTTTTCATTTATCCAAGACTAACAAGTGCTCTCAATAATGCAGATGTGGTTCCCTATCATCCTCTAGGATCTTCTCCCATTCATAGGTGAGGAGATAGAGGTGTCATGATAGGAGTGGCTACTCTAGATATGGAGGTGATTGATAATAACCTATAGAGGTTAACTGTGAGCATCCCTGATGCCATGGTGGATAAACTTCCTCGGCACTATCAACACCATACAGTTGGCGTATCTTCATCTATTGATCATCTGCTCCATAGAGTGGAATGGGAAGTTGTTTTTTACAACGATCATCATCCTTGATTCCGAGCTTCACTATTTTGATATATTGGTCCTTGGACAAACACTTTTTGTAACTTTTTGTCATATTAATATAAAGTTCCTACCGTCTTACTTGTCTTTGAAAAATGTGTGATAAATGTTTCAATTGTTTGTCTAACACATAATTAGCCAATGCATCTATCAATTTATTTAGACATCTAGGAATATGTTGATACTCCATGTAATCAAAATTTATTTCCAAGAGGTGAATTCGTAAGTATACCCATAACAAAGTAGGACTTCAGATGGAATAAATGTTACTCAACTGCAACACTACTAACTGTGAATCAAGTCATACAATAATATGACATATGCCAAATGAAATGCCATCAATTAGAAACTTGGTAATCTGCGATATTATTAGTTGCACGACCAAGGAAAACACCATGTAGACTGATCAATTCATCCATAGGTGCATAGATTTCCCATGCAGCAGACGCTAGGTTTTATGTACTGTGACTAGCACCATCAAAAAAGTCAATATAGGGTAGCGAAGACACCAACATATATAAACTAAGAACAATGCAAGGTAAGAAGCTAAAATGTGGAACAAAAATGAAAAAAACACACTAGAGTATGATACACTAAAAATACACAACACTCATGCAAAAATAGTTTAGGCATAGTACATATTCAAGTAAAGCCCATTTCTTGGTTCACTCAAAGGAATTCCATGATAATATACCATCTCGTAAGCCCCTTTATCCAAAACTCATTTCACAATATAAGGGCTATGTCACATGGGCTTGAATTTACCGGCCCCTAATAAGTCACGATCTTGTTCATAAAGGAGAACCAAATCACCCTCAGAAAAAAACAATTGGTTTGACATGTTTGTCATATTGAGCTTTGACACGCTTCTTCTAAGTTTCAATGACTAAGGCAACATCACGACGAGTCTCGTCTAATTTCATAAAATACAAGATACGTTCCTCTTCAACTGATGTGTTAGGGAGAAGTTCGACAACTAGTTTCAAATATGGGATTTCACATTCAATCAGCAGAATATCTTCAATACCATATACTAACTGGAAAGGTGTGAACCCTGTGGCAGATTTAACAGATGTTTGATAGGCCCATAATTCCAAGAAGAGAATCATGTGTCAACTTGATTTGTGAATTCCTACCATCTATCAAAACATAATAGTGAGAAATTTGTTGATTACGTCAACCTGGACATTTGCCCATGGATAGTAAGGGGTTGAGTTTTCATGTCGAAGTCCCAACTTCTCGGTAAGTTCGGACATCATGAAATTGATAAAATGACTACCATGGTCAGTGACGATGGCTTGAGGGACACCAAATCTAGTAACGATATGATTGAATATGAACAATGATACAATTTTCCTGGTATCATAAAATGTAGGCATCACCTTGGCCCATTTAGTGAAATAATCCATGGTTGTGATGATGTATCCATGCCCCCCGACCGAGTGAGAGTTACATTTCATGAAGTCAATTCCCTATTTAATGAATTGACCTACGAAAACTACAGGGTGAAGAGGAGCAGGATGAGATCTGATCTTATTATTGTATTTTTGACAAGTGCATAATTTATGGATGGCAGTAATGCAATCCTTAAACAATGAAGGCTAGAAGTAACTAGCTTGTAAGATATTTTGGGAAGTGGCATACCTAGACATATGATTGCCACATGCTCTGGAATGAAATTCATTCAAATCTTTGTCGGCTTCATCATAGGTAAGACATCGTCAAAATATGGAATTAATACCATGGTGATAAAGGGTGTCACCAAGGATAATGTATTGATGAGCTTGATACCGAATACGATGATGATCTACACTAGAAAGATCGGGCCAAAATTTTTGGGTTTGGAGATAAACGATAATGTTCCCATACCATATGTCGCCATAACCAATCAGAAAGAGAGACTCATTAGGAAAGGAATCTTCTTCCATAATTTCTGTCTCAGTAGAGGGAAGGTCATATATTAACTTGACAAAAACCAAAGAATTCTTTGACATGGATCGCTCAAACTCCAAATCAAACTCCTGGAGAATAATTATCCATTTGGGGTATTTCCCCCCAAACAATTTTCAAGTAAGGATGTGTTGCATGGGGTTGCAATCGGAAATGACTATGATTTTGCGTAATAAGATGTAGTGACAAAAACGTTGAACATCTTGAACAACTACCAAGGCTAGTTTCTCCACATGAAAATATTTGGTTTCAATGGTCATGAGACTCTGAATCAAATAGTAGATAACATGTGAATCATGTGAACCATCCTCTTGGACTAAAACCATAGCGATGGTAGAGTTCGAAGCAACTAAGTACATGAAATAATCTCGACTATAATTGGGTGGAAATAATATAGTTGTATGTGTCAAGGCAAGTTTCAAAGCATCAAAGGGTTTGCTGGCAGTGTCATCCCATACAAAATATTAACCCTTTTTAAGAATTCAAGTAAAACCTTTCGTTAATTCCGCATAATTGGGGATGAATAGACATAAAAAGTTTGCCTTCCCTTGCAAACTTTGGATTTGTCGTAGTGTGGAAGGAGGAGACAAATTGAGGATATCTTCAACCTTTAGAGGGTCCACTGTAATCCCATGTGTAGATACGATAAAACCAAGAAGTCGTCCAGACTCCACACAAAAAAATCATTTATGTGGATTCAATCGTATGGGATAATAATGACAACATAGGAAAATTGCCTGTAAATGTGCCTGGTGATATTGACGATGCATAGAATGCACCAGTAAAACATCTAGGTAAGGTTGTACAATGTGCTTAATGTCATGAAAAGTGTAAGACATAGCACGTTGAAAAGACGCACCAACATTTTTTAGACCAGAAGGTAGTTTCTGGTATGTGAAGATTCCTCAAGGGAAACTAAAAGTAGTCTTATGTTGATCTGCAGGTAAAATATTGATTTGATTATAGCCGGAGAAATCATCTATGAAGGAGAAGATTTCACTCCCGACACAATCGTCAATGATATGGTCAACGAAAGGGGTTGGATAGTTGTCTTTGGGACAAGCTTTGTTGATTTTCCTATAATATACACAAAGAGGGATCATTCCTTGTTTCTTCGTAACTGGAACAAGATTGGACACCCAATTGGTCAAAGCCATAGGATAGACAAAAATGGATTTAAGAATTTTTTCAACTTCAAGTTTAATAGCAAAATCTTTGTGTGGATGCACTGGGTGAAGACTCCGTCGAACGGGTTTAGTGTTTGGGTATGTCTTAATCTCATGTACAACAATATCTGTATTAATGCCAGGCATTTCTTCGTAACTCCATGCAAAAACGTCACGAAATTATTGGAAAAGAGATTTGTAAATTCAAACCTCATCAGCATAACATGAGGCACCGATGTGAACATTTTCCACGAATCCGAGTTTAATCAAAATATCTAGAGGGATGGCAGGTGAAATGTTACCCAAGTTCCCTTCATAAAAAACATCATGTGTAGGTTCAGGAATAGAGGAAATAGTAGCAATAGTAGATGGATTTGAAATCCATTGATAACTCTCTATGGTCTTGGGTTCCAAGAAGAGAATAGAACGATGATGCCCATCGTCCCATGGGGTATCTTCCATATACATGATTGTCATGATCATCTCATCAGTGTGAAACACCACGTGAAATGGATCGAGAGACATGTCTAAGAGACAATGAGGAGAAGGAGTTGTTGATTGAATATCTTGATAAGTCAATTCTACCAGACTCAAAGGCATTTGATCACCATAATGAAGACAATATTTAGAGCTAGGTACTACCCAAGGTTTATAGGACTCATGGGTTTCACCAACAGTGGTTGATATCATGTTAGTCGAAGCGACAAAAGGAGGAGGAATATCAGGTGGTGGAATTGAAAATGTACCCATTAACGATGAATCCTTTAGAATACCCACACTAACATTCTCATAACTGGGAGATGTTTACGCAATGAAAGGTACGTTACTAGTATGTGAATCAGAATTAAAGAAGGCAAGTTGATCGAAAGTAAATCATTTTCCTTGGTGTGGGAAATGCAGCACACGAAAAAGAGTAGAAACAACTACTCACATGGAATCAATCCAACTACGGCCAAGTAGAAGGTTGTAATCGAGAGGTTCATCAAAGACCTCAATCTCAATAGTAACCACTTTGCCTTCTAATGTAATAGAGAATGAAGGAAGAACACCATAAGTTTTAAACCCTATATGATTAAAATATTTAAGATTATTGTGTGACTCGGTAAGGGTAGGAGATGCAATGGCTTTCCAACAAGTGACGAACATGACACACGTCTAGGCTCCTTCGTCAATAATGGTTCGAAAAATATTCTTATTTTCCACAACAAATTGTATTTGAAACGCTAATTGAGAAGGATGCCTTGGAATATGATCTTACAAGTCAAATATTATCAAGTTTGTATCGGTAGGATAAATGCCACCAATATCCTTTAACAATGCCTTTCATTGTGTAGGACAACTTTGAAGGACTTCGAGAGCCGACATCACAAAAGGTGTCTATGCAAGGTATTCTACAATACTGTAGTTTTGAGAAGCACGTGCGTGACGATTAAACGATGAATTATGAACAACACAATTAGGAGGAGGACGAATAATTGTATCTAGCTTCATTCATTCGAGATGAAGAGGACCGTTAGGAGGTGAAGTTGGTGGAGGAGGTTGAACCAACGAAGGTGGTGAGTCATCAAATTTCTCTTTCGAAGGAGAATAATATTTGACTCGAGTAGCGACTGCAACTTTGTTCCTCTTGGAGTCACTAATACACATAAGTACATAAGATGTGGTAGAGGGAGAAGGTTGGTCATGAATGACTAATTGGGCCTATTGTTGAGAAGGAAATGGTTGTGAAAAAATGGCGGGTGTAGGAGGTGTCCTGGTCCCTTGCAGGAACTTAGTAACCTTATCACATTGTGGACAATCTTTCATATAATGATCCTCACCACATATAAGGCAAGGATAATGAGGTTTATGCCTATCTTTGTAATCAACAGGTTGAGTCTTGGGTTTATAGGATTATTGATTATTATTTTTGTCCTCTTTATTCTTACCCTTCCCTTTATTTTTATTTTTATTTTGACCTGTAGGTGTAGATTGAACCGAATTAACTTCATTGGTTTTACCAGCAGAAGGAGTCAGAGGAGGAGTATTTTGTACATTAGGAGTAGTGGACTTGGGATTGGAATGACTAGATTTTTTAGATTGAGTCAGTGTGAAAAGTGTCAATCATGCCATTAACGACATGAGAAGCTATTGGAGGTGTTGGGGTTGGATTCATAGACGGATGAGGAGCATCATGGATCAAATCATATAGTGTGCTTGTTTGTGAATAAATGAGATCCAAGTATTGAGCACAACTAATTGCCTTCTCTTCAGTGACAATACCACCCATGGAAACATCATGGGCTATAGGACCAATGAGTGACTTGGTAAACCACTCAACCAATAGTTTATTAGGAAGGGGAACTTTGATTAAGCGTGTTCTCCTCCTCCACTCATGAATATGATAGGAAATGTGAGTAGAACATGATTGTTTAAATGAACTCAAAATTTCAGTTCCTATCTCGTATCGTATTGGTAACTGGTAATGTGTTAATAAAGCCATAGCTAAAGTGTTGAAGTCATTGAAAAATCCTCATGGAAATTCAATATACCATTTGGTTTTCGAACCCGTAAGAGTTCATTGGAAAAGACGTAATCTTATGGATTCATCCATCAAGGAGTTGGATGAACACCAAAGATGGAATGTCATGACATGATTATTTGGGTCTTCTCCCGATCAGATGTCAAACTTAGGAATGTCTAATGGAAAATTGGAAGGTATGATGAGCCAATAAGGAGAATGCAAAATAGGATCATTAAAAATCCGGTAAATCAAAAGTAGCAAGAAACGACAACTATCTGTTCACTTGAGGAAACTGGTAATTTTGAGGAGGTAGTCCCCTAGGTATACCAGTAGAACCATAAGTAGTCTATAGATATTTAGAGAGTCCTATAAAATTCGGTGGTTGAGGATTTTGAGTCAAATAGCCAACGTGAGTTGGCTGATTAGGTAAGCTTTATTGGAAAGGAGCATTAGACTGAAGATTTTGACCCCAGGTAGGATTCATAGAACCTAGATATGTTTTCCCAGGATTAGGGGGTATAAAAGAATTAACTTGAGGATTTCCCCCCCAAGTGTTTGTTGATTTCCTTGGAATGGAAAATTCCAAGGTTGAGATTGTAATGTAGGGATATTTTTCCCATACACCGGGTTATGACCTCCAACTTGAGGTTGACCTCCAACGGGAATTTGAAAATGAGAAGTGACATAATGACTTGTGCCTCCAACTTGATTGGATATACTAGGGCTAGGATTATTATATCCCCCAGGTGAAGGTGGAGGAAGAATTCTAGGCCCCCCAGAGAGAACCTATGTAGGTGTAGGAACAAAAATACTAGCAACATTATACCGAGGAGGAACAAAATGATTAGGCCCTCCAGATTGATTATGGGTAGGATTAGCAATGGAAGTATTCAAAGTGTTATGCCAAGGGGTAAGTGATGGATTTGATCTAAGCAGAAGTGGTGTTCCAATATGTTACACATTATTTTCATCACTCCTATGACTATTAATGATATACACCTATCCTTTGTCTTTAGAAGGATCAATGGCCTGAATCCCTGAAGAACAATCAAGAGAATATTTCCTAGAAAGATGAAATTATCTTTTCCATTCTAAAAACCTTATCAAAAGGGATTTTCATATATTTCTTAGTGTTAAGTGTGAGACAATATAGTATCATTGCAAGTTGCACCATAGTGGCATGCGCCATCATCGCAGTTTTCTCAATGTTAAGGGTGCGATGATTTTCGTACGAATTTATCAAAAGTTCTAGAATAGAATCTTCGAGGGTGAGGTGGTATCTGATCAGTTTGGGTCTGAGTCACGTCCCTGATCTCATGGGATCATCCTAACCTCCTCACCCTATCCTTTTCATCTTATAAAAGGAGAGGAGTTCTCATTGGGAAAGTTAGCTTGATTTGGATTGAGTTGGCTATCTTTTGGTGTAGGCTTGAGTAATTTTTGTAGCTTTGGTCTTTTCTTTGTCAAGATAGATTATTGGTCTTAGAATTCATGGAGCAAGAAGTGTGTGGGAAGCAAGGAACTATTGGAAGGGACATTACAACATCAAGGGAATGGTTGTATTCTCCTTTTCACATTTTTAATATAGCAATATATTTCTTTCCCATAAAATTGGTCTTATTTTATTGTATCACTCCTTGATCACATACATAGGTTCTGTTGAGTATATGTTGTTTCTTTCACTTTGTTGTCTTGTGTCTTTCTATAGTTTCAACATCCGATAAGCCTTGGAATGGAGCGAGGATGACACTAGTGAGGAAAAACGACGTTTAAAAGGTATCCCATTTATCTCTTGTTAGTTAGTATGCTTTATAATTAAAACTTAGGTAAATATTTATATTCTATCTTGTTTTGTTCTAGTTTTGAGGTCTAGTTTCACCATGAAACTAGAAAAAAACAAGACAAAATATAAAAATTTCCCTAAGTTTTAATTATCAGGCATACTAACTAACAAGAGATAAATGACATACCTTTTAAACATTGTTTGTCCTYGCTTTTGTCATCCTCACTCCATTCCAAGGATTATGGGATGTTGAACCTATAAAAATACACAAGCCAAAGAAGTGAAAGCAACAACGTATACTCAATAAAACCTATGTATGTGATCAAGGAGTCATACAATAAAATAAGACCAATTTTATGGGAAAGAAATATATTATTGTATTAAAAATGTGAAAAGGAGAATAAAACCATTGCCTTGATGTTGTAATATCCCTTCCGACAGTTCCTTGCTTCCCACACACTTCTTGCTCCATGGATTATAAGACCAACAATCTATCTTGACAAAGAAAAGACCAAAGCTACAAAAATTACTCAAGCTCACACCAAAAGCCAGCCAACTCAATCCAAATCAAGCTAACTTTCCCAATGAGAACTCCTCTCCTTTTATAAGATGAAAAGGATAAGGTGAGGAGGTTAGGATGATCCCATGATATCATGGACATGACTTAGATCCAAATCGATCGGAGGACACCTCACACTCTAAGCTTCTATTCTAGAACTTTTGAGAAATTCCTCTTTTTCCTTCGTATGAAAATCGTTGCACCCTTAACACTTAGCAAAATGCAAAGATGTCGCAGGACACTATGGTGCAACCTACGAAAATCCTAGATTGTCGTACCCTTAAAACTAAGAAAGGTGTGATGATCCCTCTTCATAAGGTTTTTACAAGGGAAAAGTTAATTTCATCTTTCTGAGAAATATTCTCTTCATTGTTCTTCATGGATTCAGGCCATTGATCCTTCTAAAGACAAAGGATATTTGTACATCATTAATGGTCATAGGGTGAAGAAACTAATGTGTAACATTAAGCCCCCCAAAGTATTAATTTAGAACAAAGTGATAGTTGAAATACCTTGTCGAGTGTGTGTAGGGAACAAGGAACATGTCGGTCGAAAACCTGCCAACAAACATGGAAATACAATACAATAATATATCATCACTAAGGTAGGCATTCCCATCAGAATAAAAATGACTCAAAGCATAAATGACAACATGAAAATATCCATGTCAAGTAAGAATGGTCATGGCCACCAAACATACACTGTGGATCCATGCCATTTATGACTCAAATATGAACATAGCCACCCAAAATACACTGTGGATCTATGTGTTAAAGACTCAAATTTGAACATATCCACGAGACATACACTATGGATCTGTGCAACAGTATAATCTGAATATAATCCAACACAACTTGAACGCAACTTGAATCTATTAGAAAAGATTCAGGGTCTTCATATCCACCACTCTATAGTACGAATCTAACCATGTGAATACATGTTATAAAGTCGAACATGGTAGAAACCTCTTGATTACCGTTCATTAATGAATACCGTTAGAAAGTGTGAGGGAAATCACCATTAATGTCAATGACCCCCAAGGTACTCTAGTACAATCCAACAAATGTGAATTAATTAGCTGAAGTCAAACACTCGGCAGAATCTCCCAATCAAGGGGCAATAATGAAAACCCACTATTGAAAGTGAGGAAACCTGCCATTGAGGCATGCAAGTTAAAAGGTACCAATTGGTTTCTAAGTCTAATTCTTGGATAATAAGTTGAAGTCGATAGGAAAAAGACTCATCACAGGAGGGCCTTAATGTATCCCCCATCAATGACACGAAACAAATAACAAGATTTGAAGTAGATCAGAGTAACATGTGATTTGGGACTGACTCAAGGATGGGAAACACAATAGAAGGCTTAAGGACTCAAGAAATGGCCAACGCAATAAAAGGATTTCCGGGTTGAACTTCTCTTTGAACATATTGGTGACACGACAACTGTCTTGGAAAAACTAACTCAACAACAGGGATCACAGACCAATTTATAATCTTATAAATGAGTATAATCAAGAGACAAGAGAATTTTCAAACCTAGAAACAAAGTGAGTCAAAGGGTGTCATGTTCAAAAGCAACTCTTCCATAGAATATAAGTTAGATACATTTCTTTCCCAATTTTTCCTGCACCATTTATGGTGAGTACCTCTTTATTTTTACAAAATCTTAAGGAGGAGAACATATGCTTGAATTGTTAGCTCATCCTTTAGATGAGTCCCTTGGAGTATATTTAACAAACCCTAGGAAGGAGTGGTTCAGTTCCATATGGTCCTTTCAATGTTTGTTTTATGAGTCAAAAGAAAGAAAACTCAGGGGTTTTTCATATTTAAAGAGTCTAAAAAACACTTAAAGGAAACTCCAAAATGTTCTCTTTTGTAAAGTAGTCTAATGAGACCAAAAAAGAGATAAACTACCTCTCAACATACACTTTCTTCAAATACTTTAAAGAGTGTGAAAATAACAAGATCACTCGATAATATTTTCATGTTTAAAGAGTCTAAAAAGAGCTTAAAGGGAAGTCCAGGGGGTTCCTTTTCCATATAAACTTTAGGAGTCCGAAAAAGTGATAAAATTTTACTCGGTTACATTCTCATATATTTACAAGCATGCAAAAGAACAAAGACTAAGATCGGGATTGTTTTAATTTAACACAAGCTTAAAACAAAACAAAACTATGCTTCGGATAGATTTTATTTTTACACAAGCTTAAAACTATCCAAAAATGCACTTGGACTTGGTTTCATTTTTACACAATCTTGAACCCGAGGAAACTATGATTGAGGTAGGTGGTTTTATTTTTACACAAGCTTGAACCAAAGTAAAAACTACTCTTGTGACTTCCCAACACATGGTTCATGAATTCACATGGTTGGTATTTATCCCCCAGCTTAAGAAGCTAGCGGCTCAACCTGAGCATGAAGTCCAGAGGATGGAAGAAAATGCCCCCCAAGCTTCGTTTCACCCAACTACAAAGGTGAATGAAATGAAGCTTCAAATACTAGATGAAGGACTTGACTCAAACAAAGAGGGGGAAAAAACTATTTCATTTTTTAATGAGCTTGACACAGGAAAAGAACTATGCTCTAGAATCCGGGTTCAATCCCCAGACCTTTGTTTCATTTTTTAACGAGCTTGAAAAAGAAGCAAGAACTATCCTTGTAATATTTGTTTCATTTTTTAACGAGGTTGATACAGAGATGCAAAAACTATCCTCACAACTTGTTTCATTATTTAATGAGATTGAAATCAGAAAACCATGCTCAAGGCTGGTTTCATTTTTTAATGAAATTGAAATCAGAAAACGATGCTCAAGGATGGTTTCAATTTTTTAATGAGATTGAAATAAGAAAACCATGATCAAGGCTTTCTTCTTGATCATGGCTTCCAAGAGGACAATGCTCTAGAAGGACACCATGTCAAGGGACAAAACTCGGTCATGGCTTCCAAGAGATCTTCACTGGATGGAAGAAACACACTCTGGAAAGAACACATGTCCGGGGTCGCGATAGGGGTAAGGAGTTCAGGCTCCAATATCCCTATCGAAGAGATCACCATGTCAAATACCAGATCCAAGTCACAAGATATTGAGCTTACAGTGAGAGACTCATATTCATTGACAACTGGAGGCATGGGAGACAACGCCACATAATTGACCTGTGGCGGGGGCAATACCGTCTGCATATATGAACCGTTTAGGGAGTTCGTTGAGTTGATGGTAAAGTCTGGGCCAACAAACGAAATTTGATCGATAGTCACAATTCTTCCATCGTGAGGGAAATATATGACATGAAAAAGAGTGGAAACAATAACTTTCATGGAATAAATATAATCTTGCCCAAGGAGTAAATTGAAATACAAGGGTTCTTGGACTACCATGGTACCAATAAAGATAGTTTTCCCTCCCAAAGTTACAGGAAACTGAGGAAGGATCCCTAAAGGTTGACTGTTTCTTCTGTTAAAAGCTAACAGATTCTGCATAACTGATACAAGTTGAGGATAACCCAGAGCTTGCCAAGCAATAGAGGACAAAATACTAATGAACGCACCTTTGTATATCAACGTCTGAGGAATGTCCCGACCGCAAATCTAAACTGCCATATTGAAAGGAATGTGAGAGGGAAGATGAGGTCTAGTCAACGCACCCCAAACAAAAAGGATGACCTCATTACTTGGAGGGGGTTCCACGGGAGAAGGAGGAATTCCCCCTAGCACGGTAGTGTCTGTATCAACAAGAAAAATGTGAGTGGTATCAGGTTTACTCTCTAGTGGGAGAGTAAGATTGACTAATGATGAGATCATATCGACCACTTGAGTTTCATTATCCAAGTGGAGAATGGGGTTGATGACTAGAAACGGATCGACCGCTTGGGTTTCACTCTCTAACAGGAGACTGGGATCGACTAAGGATGGGACTAGATCGACCACTTTTTCAACTGGTGCAAAAAAGGATGTGACCATATTGAATACATGACCAACTAGACTGACCGACGAAGGGACCATATTGATCATTCCATCAACTACAGGTGGGTTGAGAGTAAGGCTTCGGTAAGTAGCCGGAAGTTGAGGCTGGGAAATAGTCATGTCTTTCAATAATTTCGAGGCTTCATTCATACAAGGGAAAAGGAGATTTTGATGACTCCCTTTTCATGACATACACAAGAACTTGACTCTACTTTTCTTCTTCCCAATGGTGTCATGACTAGTTTACGAGTGGTCATCAACATGTTGTTCAGAGGCTGATGATATGGGTTGGCGAGGGCGTGTAGAACATACTTCTATAACCTTGGATAGACTAGGGAAATCCTTAAGAAGATGGCTACCCTTGCAAATCCTGCAAGGGTACTTGGGCTTATGGGTTGTTTGGGTGATCTTGGCATCATCAACACTCCCAATACGATTAACAATAACTGGTTGGAATTTTGGACCCTTGTTTATTTTTCTTCTTCTTAATATTCTTTTTCTTCTTCTTCTTATCCACCGGCTTACTGGCTTCAAGGATTTCACTTGGAGAAGAAGATGAAATGGAAGAAGACCTTTCAAGTGACGAAGGTGAATAGTTTGTTACTGGTGAAGAAGGTGAAGGATAAACATGAGGTTGATGTTCTTGGGGGGAAGTGCTTACAACCGAAGCACTTGTTGTATTCAATATTACTTGAGTGGAAAACAACCATACTGATAATCCAATTGTGAGACCTGGAAGGCTCAAAGTAGCGATGTAAGGAGGACCAATGTTTTCGTAAGAAGGAAAAAAAAAGGTTCCCCTGGAAAAGGGGTTCCTTCATTAGTCATTCCGAGAGATGAAGCCATTAAAAATAGATCCAACCTGGAGTATGCTAGGGAAAACAAGCAACACACGCTAAAAAATCTAGGAAGCAAGCAAACAAACAAAACCTTCTCACAATGAACACACTAGTTGGTGATGAAATCCAACATCACGGGAACAATGTAAGAAGGGGTTGAGATAGAGTGGGTGGAAAAGTTACATTGATGACATGCTTAACCTAATTATGCCTTGGTGCAAGCTCCCACACATAAATGTGGGTATATGCTCCAAGGAGCCCGAGTAAGTTTGGCCAACGTCAATTCCAGGTACCATGAAGACTTGCTCCTCCACATTCACCTTGTGTAAAGACCCTAAAGAGATAGGCCACTAAGGTTACCAATTACGAAAATGGTTCCTGAGGAAATAGTCGATAGTCCGATCCATGAACAAAGGTAGGGTATCTAAGACCGAAATAAACTCGAGAATGTCCCCACAAGATTTTCTTCTCAAGTGACACCCAATAATACACGCAATATCTACCCTCAGACCAACATAACATGGTGAGTAACTCTGCCAGTCCTAATGCGACCTCGTGATTGACCCTTGTGTGAGAAGGGCTTCCCAGGAAAAAATGCAGCAAGTGGATTTAACTCTCCCTATCACAATATACTATGTTTGTTTGTATATTTGGAAAGTTATATTTCACACCTATTCCAAAGCTCTACAACTAATCTATTGTAGGTTTGCTACCAAACAATACAAAAATGTCTTCTCAATTTTTATAAGCGCTTTATTTTAAGGTTGTTGTTTCTCAAGAGGAAAATGGCGTGGACTAAATGATGTTTTGACCGACTCTAAACAATGCAAAGAAATGAGAATGCAAATATTTCACTTCGATGAAAGCTATATTACGAGAAGGAGAAAACGTTTATCATTCCTAGATGCACAATGTCCCAAAATTTTATTAAACTCATAAGTATCAATATCTTTAAGAAATGAGCCAAAGAGACTGCACACCAATACATGATTCTTGTCCCCCTCATCCATGAGGGGGAAACTTTTTTAGAATTCAAGACCAAAAAATGCCAAAAACCATGCAATTTCACTACTTAAAATGCAAGGATGCCCCCAATCTAATGCAAACAAAGAAATAAAAATTTTGTTTCAAAGATAGATAAAAGAAGATTCAAAGATGTCAAGAAGACTATAACCAAACCCAAAAATTCACCCCAAAACCATATCTAATATCTGGGCAAGAAAAACCATCAAAAATCAATTTTTTTCACAATCGTCGCAGGTTGTAGACTAACAAAGAGCGACGTTCCTTGATCGTCGTAGGCTAGAGAAAAAATACAGTGAGACAACATTGCAATGTGTCAAATGGGTAGGGTGCGTTGATACTAGATCGTCGAATTGTCTCTCAAAGTAGGGTGCGTCGATCAAAAGAAAAATGGAAAAAATAAAAATCAAGAAAGTTTTTCCGATGAAATAAACAGTCAGTGAGTCAGATTGGATCTTCCAGTGACTCAGAAAACAGAACCCAAGAAATCAAAGAAAGAAATCAATACAAACTCGGAAAACAATCTGTTCCCCAGTGGATTCACCATTTTTTTTATCGGACAAATCAGTAAGTGTGGACACAAACAAATCTCCCTAGTTTCACCATGAAACTAGAACAAAACAAGATAGAATATAAAAATTTCCCTAAGTTTTAATTATCAGGCATACTAACTAACAAGAGATAAATGACATACCTTTTAAATATTGTTTGTCCTTTCTAGTGTCATCCTCTCTCCATTCCAAGTGTTATGGGATGTTGGACCTATAAAAATACAC
Organism: Picea mariana; assembly: GCA_032191745.1. Taxonomy (NCBI): domain Eukaryota; kingdom Viridiplantae; phylum Streptophyta; class Pinopsida; order Pinales; family Pinaceae; genus Picea; species Picea mariana. The sequence continues at coordinate 171,077 of JASDQU010109106.1, forward strand.
AAGCTGACGAAGTCAAAGAAACAACGTATACTCAACAAAACCTTTGTATGTGATCAAGGAGTCATACAATAAAATAAGACCAATTTTATGGAAAAGAAATATATTACTGTATTAAAAATGTTAAAAGGAGAATACAACCATTTCCTTGATGTTGTAAGGTCCCTTCCAATAGTTCATTTATTCCCACGCACTTCTTTCTCCACGGATTCTGAGACCAACAATCTATCTGACAAAGCAAAGACCAAAACTACAAAAATTACTCAAGCTCACACCAAAAGCTAGCCAAGTCAATCCAAATCAAGCTAACTTTTCCAATAAGAACTCCTCTCCTTTTATAATATGAAAAGGATAGGGTGAGGAGGTTAGTATGATCCCATGAGATTAGGGATGCGACTCAGATCTGAACCGATCAGAGGCCACCTTACCCTCAAAGCTTCTATTCTAGAAATTTCGAGAAATTCTTATTTTTCCTTCGTACAAAAATCGTCGCACTATTAACACTAAGATAACTGCGACAATGTCACGAGCCATTTTGGTGCAACCTGAGATGATCCTATATCGTCACACCCTTAACACTAAGCAATGTGCGACAATCCCTCTTCATAAGGTTTTTACAAGGAAAAAGATAATTTCATCATTCTGGGAAATATTCTCTTCATTGTTCTTCAGAGATTCAGGCCATTGATCCTTCTAAAGAAAAAGGATAGGTTTACATCATTAATTATCATAGGGGTGAATAAAATAATGTATAACACAATAGGATCTTAAGTGATTACCTCACTTCTGGTAGAAACAAGCGTAGCTTGTGGGACCATGATAGAGCTAACGAGATGGAGAGGAAGAGCTGTGTGAGAACCAACCAACAATTGGTCTAAAACTGTGACAAAATTATTGGTCATGCAAGTAAAATGATCTAAAGGTACTGTATAAGAAGTGCAAGTCACAGGCATATGTGATTCCATAGGTTTATTAGAGGTCCTATGACATAGATGACTCATTCCTAGTTTTTCAAAAATATTTTGTCCCGAAGAGTTTTTCCAAAGGGAACGAATAGGGGGAGGAGAGATAGGATTAAAAATTCCAGCAGTATGAACTAGAGTTCTAAACGAATCACTCTGAAAGATTGGATTGTCTACACCAGACTCTGTGTGAGGTCCAGTACGTATTCTAGTATAATCTTTAGCAACGTCTCCCGATGAATTAATTCAGAGAAAAAGTGGATATTGTACAACACTCAATAAACAAATTTACAAGAAGCATTGATTCCTCCAATGGAGTAGAAATTCCAATCTTAGAGGCTGCGTCGTTATTTACTGCTCCCTCAGGGTAACCCTCTAGTGAGTTAGGAAGTAAAGGAGTGTATTCTTATGAATCTTTCGGAGGTAACCCTTGCATTCTATGTGAACGGCGAGGGCTGATGTTTTCCACGCCAAACAAAGAATGGAATAATTCTATGGCCAACTAGAGAAACAAACAACACTCAGTAATAAAATCTATATTTCAAACATGCAAACAAATCTTGTTATTTCGAAGTCACTAGTTGGTGATAAAATCCAACATTGTGAAATCAAGACAAGAAGGGGCTGGGATAAAGCGGGTGGAAAATTTACATTGACGACCTGCTTAATGGACTTATACCCTGGTGCAAGCTCCCACACATAATCCTGGGTATACCCTCCAAGTATCTTGAGTGAGTTTGGCCAACTTTGATTCCAAGTACCATGAATACTTTCCCCTCCACAGTCACCTCATGTAAAGACTCTAAAGAGATAGGCCAGTAAGGTTACCAATTACGAAAATGATGCATTGGGAAGCAGTCAATAGTCTGATCGATGTGAAAGGGTAGGGTATCTAAGCTCGATATCAAATTGAGAAGGTCCCCACAGGATTTTCTTCTCAAGTGACCCCCAATAATACACGCAATATCTACACTAATACCAACAAAGTAGAGTGAGTAACTCCGATGGCCCTAATGTGACCTCGTGATTGACCCTTTTGTTAGAAGGGCTTCCTAGGATAGAATGTAGCAAGTGGATTTGAACTCTCACTATCACAAGATACTATTGTGTGTTTTGATGCTTTAGAGAGTGTGCCTTAAAACCTATTCTAAATTGATATCCTAGCTAACGTTGGTGTATAAAAGTTATAGAAACTAAAATTTGCTAATAGATTTTAAAATTACGTTGTATTTTAAAGGTTGTTGCTTACTCAAAAGGGAAACATAAATGAAACTGATGATGTATTTGACCTTGACCGAATAAAATGCAAGAAGAGATGATATGCAATCATTTAAGTCGACCAACTCTAATTACAATAGGGAGAAAGTTTCTCTTTTCATAATAAAAAAGCTAGAAAACACAATTTCTCAATTTTTGAATGATATGGATTCCAAACAATCAAGAACTACTAAATTTTCCAGTTTTTCTCTTTTCAACAATTAATTGAATGCAAAAATTTTCTTACAAAGACTACTAAAAATAAGAATAAGCTTTAGTTCTTTCCTTTTCAAATCAGAACAAAGATGTAATGAAGAAAATAAAGAATGGTCTAAGAAAACCAGTGCACTCTCAACATTATTCCCAAATCAAACTCACAATGCAAGAAAAAAATGAAATGATAAGAAAACCTTTTGTCGAATGCAAAACAAAATTGTCTCTTAATCAATCAACAATCCAGAAAGTAAAACAAATCTAAAACTCAAAATAAATCAAGGACCACTTATCAAACGAGCACCTAGGAACAAAGTCTTGAGATTATACCCTTGTGACAAGAAGTCAAAAGAAAAACTTGCAAAGCTTGTAAAGAAGACTTTCAATCCTTGAAAATCAATCAAATCCAAGCTTAAAATTTGTAAACCAACCATTCACCAGTGCCAAAAGTTCATCCCATAAAGTAAAGAAAAATATGGGCAAAGAAAAGAAAAGTGGTTGTCACCCAACAATTTCTACAAGAATCATCGTGGGTTGTAGAGGAGTACAATGTGACGATATAGGACCGTCGCAGGCTGTCAACAATTCACAGTATGACATTGTATCCCTATTCTGCACAAGTATAGTGTGATGAAAAAGGATCGTCACAAGATAATAATAGGACACAGTGCGACGATCTCTGAAAATAAAGAAAAATTCGAAGAAAGAAAAAATTTATCAATGAACCTTCAGACTCGGGGAGTCAAGATAGATCACCGACAGACTCAGAGAATGAAATTGACCAAAAGAAGGTAGACTAAAATAAAATAATAAGAAAAAAACCAAAAAGGGTTGTATCCCTAGTATGGTCGCCAATTTTTTTATCGGACAAATTGGTAAGTGTGGACACAAACTGATCTCCCTGATTTCCATGAAAGCTAGAAAAAAAAAGACAGAATACAAACTTCACCTTACACTTCATTGTCATATAAACTAGTTTAGAGAGGTACAAGTGACATACCTTTAAATGATGCTTGATCCCCACTAGTGTTAAGAACTAAATATCAATATAGAATAGAAAAACCTCAGAAAAGGTACTCAATGCCTTGAAAAAGAGATAATTTCAAATAATAAGCCTCTTCGAGGGGGCAACCTCCTTTTACCCCACTTAAATGTTCAAGTACAAGATGATTCAAAATGAAAATTTCTCCTTGGTATATATAGGAGGCTAGGAGGTATAATTACAACTAATGGCCTAAAGACGACATAAATAAAATAACATTACTAGTATAATATGCCCCAATTAAGGGGTAATGAGCCAATATTAAGGCTTAACATGCCCCTCCCCTTGAGACAAGTGTTGTCCACAACGCTTGAGTAACTATGGATGCTTCTGTAAGAAAGGCTTATCTTCCCAAGTGGAATCTTCAGCCGATAGTTTCCTCCATTTAATGAGATACTCTGAAATGGATCTATTCCTTAGCTGGCGAATTCTTGTGTCAGTGATGGCTTCAGGCTCCAATATGATTTTTCCTTCCTCATCAAGTTCTGGCAATATAGCTTGAACTGGGATCTTGTCACCTATAACCTTCTTTAAGCATGAAACATGGAAAACTGGGTGTACTCGTGAAGATGCAGGCAACTCCAATTTGTATGCCATAGTACCAATATTTTGCAACACCTTATGAGGGCCATAGTACTTTGGTGATGATTTATTATCCTTCTTGGCTTGCTTGAGGGACATCTGTTTGTATGGTTGTAGTCTTAAAAACATCCAATCCCCTATTTAAAAACTTCTTTCACTACGATGTTGATCTGCTTGTTGTTTCATGCGATTCTGTGCCATGGTCAGGTTGTCCTTTAAGATTTGGAGAACTTCTTGTTGATTCTCG
>JASDQU010109107.1:8125-28497 GCA_032191745.1 Picea mariana
ATGGCATTATGTAATATGTTGTGCTTGGAGTGATAAACTAAGATTTAAAAAGTAAACATTTAAGGGTTGATTTGATTATTTTGTTTGGAGTAATGATGATTTCGATTACCACTTTAAAAAAATATATCATTTTAATACCCCAAATTTAAAATGGGTGCTACCAGTAGTAGTACTTTTCAATTTGATGGTTGATTTGAGGTTTTGGTTTTAATGGTACCGACTACTAAAAATACGATTTCAAAATATCTATAAATTTAACGTCTTGAAAAAAAAATGTAACATCATTTTTTTATTTAGGTGTCAATTTGAAGGTTTTTCTAAGCTATTATATGAGTTTTGAAGGCCATGTTTGAAAAATGTTGTAATTTTGACCTCAATTGAAAAAATGGTGCTACCAGTAGCACCACTTTTTGATTTGGCAGTTGATTTTCATGTTTCTTTTGCAAAAATATGGGGTTTTTGGGCCAGAGTTCTCAATTTGAGGTCACAATTCTTATTAAGTTGATAACTTTGTTCACATATGTTTTCAATAGATGTGGAGCTCCACTGTCTCCAAAGATTGTGAGATAAGTACTCTTCTCCTCCAAATACCAATTTCCAATCAGAAAGATGATATTTTTAGTTGACTTTGAAACTTGTGGGCACTCTTGTTTGAAAATGATAGCGTAATTTGGATAGAAAATCATCACATATCATGTAATAAGATTTCGTGTACATACTATCCCATAGAACACTAATATATACATGAACAGGGTGCTTGGACACATGCCAACTTGGGGCCATCCCTGAAAAGATTCTTCTGGCATAGACTACATCTAGAAAATAAGAGGCCATGTAAAAGGAGGGTACATCTCTAGGTTGTGGGTTTTGGGTCTGATCTATTCTAGTTCTTAGTTGTTTGGAGATGATAGCTCTCCAATTGAAAATCCTTCCTGATATTGCCACAATGTAAGCTAGGGGCATCCAAGCTTCTAAAAATCTAGAGCATTCTTTCTCTCCATACAATCGATATATCAATAATATTAAGTACATATAGGGTTATCTTAGGTTAGTGGTGCCATACCATCCTATAGTCCTGTTTATAAATTTTATGTATTCTTTCCACCAAGAAGCTAGTCGTTTATTGGTATCATTTCTTTCACGGAATTTAACTATGAAATCGGTTTTTAACCTAAACTCAGGTTCCCTGAGCTTATAGTACTTGTTCACTTCTACTAGTAAAAATACTCCCACATATTTCCCTTTGTCATCACTGACCAAAAACTTAGTATCATCTATGTGACTGATTATCCATTCCAATTACTCTATGCAAGGTAAGACAGGAGACCTAAAGGCTACCATGTCAAATGAATAACACTTAGTCATTCAAGGTTCGAATATCTGGAATACTGTGAGGCGTGAATTCCAGGAAATACGAGTGATTGATCTTATTCAATAAATCATTCCAGGAAGGCAACACTACCTTGGATGTGTTGCTTGAATCAACGTCTCTATACAATAGTGGCTAGTTGAAAACCATCTTTTGCGACAACTGAATTACAGGCTCCACCTTGGGAACATGCTCTGTCTCTTCAACAATGGTTGGGCTCGAAGCTTCACTTTTTAGTATTTCCTTCCCTTTGGGAATTTTTGGGGACTGTCGAGTGGTTGGTCTGCATGGAAGAATTTTCCTGCACAAAAATAACATATCTAAGCTCACAATTTATTCGTAATTGTACTAGAAACATAGAAATCACAAAATTGAAAAGCATAACTGGATAAGAAAACAAAAATTAACTTCAACACTCAAAATTTAGCAATAAACAAGCTCTATTGTGCACAATTTCTGGTTTAGAACATTCTTCACTACGTAAATTATTTCAAATGCTCAGTGGTAAGAATGCACAAACAAAGAATCATATGAGCTGATATACCCTACCTTCCATCAATCAAATCCAACAATTACAATCACCGAGTATAATGGAATCTCTGCAAATCTTGGAGGTTTGAATGAAAGCATTCCCTGAAATACTTCATCATCAATAGCCAAGTCCTTCAAATTTTCTTCGTTAGACAAAAAGGATATAATATGCTCATCTCCCTCAAATACTCTCTAATTAGTGATGTTGTCGAGGACAGATGGCTTGTACAACAACTCTATGGAGAACCTAGAGGCCTCATAATCTTCAAGAGGAGACAATCTTGAGGTTTTTGTGGCAAGAGAATTAACAAGAACATTCTTGGATCAAGGAATGGTGGTGATGCTAAATGTTTGAAAACTCTCTATCAATCTATGCACCTCTTGTTGGTAATTTCTTAAATGAGGTGAATTGTAATGTATGGTATTTTTTAACTTTCTAACAATGATCTCCAAGTCTTTGAAGATGCATAATTATTCAATATTCAGGTCAATGGATTTCTTGAGTCCTTGGACCAAAGCCTCATATTCAACGGTATTATTAGTACACTCCAACTCCATCCTGAAGGATAAAAAACTATGTTTACCTTCTGGGTCAATAAAAACATAGTTGACACCCACTCGTTGAGACTTAGATCAGTCAAAGAAGAGAGTCCAAGTCACGGATGGAAAGTTAGGCACTCTTTTGTTGATGTCTATACTTATAGTTTCATTTTTGTTTTCTAATACATCAACCGGGAAGCATTAGTAATATTTTTTGTACCCTTTAGTTTTTTTTTGAGTTTTCTTCCAATAGTAGCTATGATTTCTAGGACAACAAAATCTATGATATATTTGGTGGGAACTTCCCAAAATCTGAATCATGAGAATAGTTTCCTAATACAATAAACATTGTTGAATAAGGTTCATTATGGGCTTCTATATCAGTGACGGTATGTTTAAAATATTTCTCTCTGTCATTTTTTATCATGTTGGGGTGCACCTTTAATGGTAACCAAAGGTGAGACCAGTCGGCACTAAAATATCCATGTAATTTTTTTGACCAATCTCTGCTTAACAACATCCCATAAGCCTCTAAGATATCGATAACTATTATATCAATGCTTTGGTGAAATTTTGGGTTGGAAGAAATTCAAATCATAAAATCCTTTAGTCCATCGATGACTTTAACTTCGGTCTTGTCCAGTTGAATAATGTGTGTATCACTTTTTGTGGGAGTTGTGTTTATCTTTTTACACACAAAATAGGGCATGGAATATGAAGATGCCCCTGAATCCGGTAGACATTTATGTAAATTTATTTTAAAAATTTTGTGATCATCCTTTGTAGGATTTCCATATCAGTGCCATCATTTTCGGTGTTTTTCTCATCTTTTTTACTTGGTGATTTGGTCAACAAGAGTCCTCATTTAGGGGTTAGTTGGGATTATTTCTTTGCTAAAAAGATCTAGCTCTCTTTACATCCTTTCATCTAAAACTCAATTGTTTTAACCTCTTCAAAATTCTCATCCAAGGTAGGTTTGGAAGCTCTTTTGACAAACATGGAGATGAAAGCTAGCAGAGAATTTGCATATAACTCAATCTGTAGCTCTTGAGTAGGTTTGGATTATGATTGAAATTTATTCAAGATGGTAGTAAATATTTGGTTAAAATCCTTCATTTTCTCTTTAGGGCCCATGGTAGCAACAAAGAGTTCTTCCATCAGGGATCTTGTTGTAGTTTCTTTAGAAAATTTGTCTAGAAAATCCTTTTGAAACTTTGTCCAACTAGTTATGGAACCAACCATGAGGTTAAAGTACCAAGTTGAAGATGAATTATCAAAAGTGTATGGAAATAATCTTCACACCACATCTTCGTGTTGTACATTCATCAACCTGAATGTCAATATTAATTTTTTTATATGGTCATATTGTATTATGGAGGCTTTAGGGTCAAAATTAGGAAGTAATTTCTCTGGATGCATAGGTAGGTGATGTAATTGGCTTGGTGTGGCCAGGGCATCCCTATCCAAACAAGGTTGGTTATTCCCATGTTGATTATGGACTTCCTAGTTATTTTCATTATTGTCCTCCATGTAGTCTGATACTTAGTCAAAGACTTCTGAATCAAATCCTTCTTCCCCAGACTCTGAATCTTCTGGTTTAGAATAAGTACTTGTTGGTGGGGTGACAACATGTGTTTTAGGGATTAATATGACAGTTTCTTCTATTTCTATTAGGGAGAAATACACTAGATCCTCAACTGTGTGAACACAAGTATGTTCTAGTGTGGTAACAACATGTCTTATCATTTTCCTTTGTCAATGTTTCATCGAAACTTGCACAAGAGATCTAGCTAAAGCAAGTACAAACAAAGCTTATCAAGAAAGGAAGAGAGATTCAATATGGAAGAATGAGAAAATATATTCACACTAATCCAATGAGTTGATGAGTGTTACATAGATGATGATCAATATGATACAATGAATGAGTGGAATACACTCATATATAGGAAATAACACACATAATAGCATAATGTATGCATGCATAATAGAATAATAGTGATGATATAAAATAGAAAGTCTAAAATACAACTTGTTAGTTAACTCCCACTAAACTAGTGTGTCGAAAATAGAAATTTCTCCAACACCCCCCCTGAACATCACTATGGACTAAAAATGAGTCCCGACAACTAGGCCATATTAGGTACTCATGTACAATGCAATTAGTGAAAACTGAATAAAAATGAGAAAAGAGGGAAAACCACGTGGGAACAAACCCCCCCCTCAAAAGATAATGCATCAAAGAAGAAAAATGCAGCTGCTAGGAAACTGTGTTCTTCATTGCAAGATAATACCGCATGTTCTTAAACTTATTCTCACTAAAATTATTCATGAAGATGTAGAAATATTTATGGATCTAATGAAGTCCTTTAGCAAACTATTTAGCCTTGTACTATTTGATCTTGTGGACCCATATGCACCTAAAAATATTCCTTTCTGGTGGAAGTGGAACCAGATCGCAAGTCTAACTCTATAGGAGTGATTCATACTCCTTCTGCATGACTTCTTACGATAATGGATTTCCCGTAGCCTTATTGTAGGTTTGCAGATTAGTAGATTGAACCATATAGCAATGCATTGGAACTATAGGTTCAAAAGATGAAAGTACATGAGAAGGCTCTTCATGCTGAGATTGATTCCTACTTGAATCCAATGGATTCCCTATAAGGAAACATGTTTCCTAAAGTGTGAACTGTGCCATATTGGGCATATGTTGAAGCTTCACTGTTGGCTTCTTATCTAGCTATACTACCTGCTTATTTACATGTACAAAATATGAGTGTACGGAATCATCTCTAATGACTGAAACTAATGGAAGAACAATAATATATGCATGTTGCACTGGAGGTGCATGCAAATTTCTCTCCTTATGTGTAAGTGGAAAAGATGAGTCATTGTCCAAAAAATAGTGAATTTATACAACCTTGAATTGTGATCCACCTCACCAATTGCAATGATGGAATTGTCATGCATGTCAATTACTGAAACTGAGTATGATGTAAATTCAACCTTTTTACCTTTCTGAGTGATCTGATAAACTGAGAGTAGATTCATAGAAAGATTCATAACATGTAAAGCATTCTTAAAACTATCATTATGGATTTCCACTCTCCCCTCTCATGCTATTGCTACTGGAGTATCATCCCTCATGAGAATAGGGGTCATGAGCATGAGCTCAAAAAAGTAAAAAAATCCTCTTTTGTTTCCATATGATGTGATGCACCAAAATCTATAATCCATGAATTAGATGAGGAATTAATTTCAACAAGAGAACGATGATTACCTTTCTTAGATGCAAGATCTTCTTCCTTCTTCTTTTTTGCTCCTTATGGAATGAAGTTTCCAAGGTTTCTCTGATGAAGTATTTGAGCCATAAGATCAATATGTTTCTTCATGCATGTGGATTCATCATGATTTCATTTATTGCAGTAAGTGCACTGCTTTTCCTTCTTCTTCTTCTTCTCTTTGGAACCAGAACCTGAAGAGTCTTTGGAATCTGAACCTAAACAATCCTTGAAGGGTTTGGAATATCCATCCTTCTGTGGCTTTGGATGTTGTGATTTCCCCTTTCCTTTTTGAATGGATGATCCTTTTGCATCATGCATGGTGAGTGCATGTGATTTAGGATACTTGATTAGGCCCATCTAAATGAGTTTTCCCTACTCATGTGTGAGAGAATCAATGAATTGATCCATGGTAGGAATATTCCAATTTGTTCCCATGAGATACATGCCTGAATGGAAAGTAGAAACATAGACAACATATTCTGGTCCTAGCTTGACCATGATTGTTATAATAAGTTGTTCCACTTGTTTAGACTTATCAATATGACAAGATGCTAAGATTAATATAAAATATTTAAACTTAGTAACAAAATCTCGTATATTATAAACATATTTAGGATCCAAAGTATTCAACTCTACCTCAAGCATATGACCTCTCATATGATCCTACTTTCCAAACAAACTTTCCAAGGTGGTCCAGATATCATTTGTATTCTTGAATGTGGCAACATGAAACCACAGATCATATGAAATCAATTCAAGAAGAAGTCATGTGGCTTCATCCTTTTGGTTCTCCCATCTCAGCTTCTCAATTGTTGATGTAGGTTCTGTTTATGTCCCCATCGTCAAGTTGTACAGTCCTTTCCTTCTGAGTTAGAATTTTGCCTTGGGATTCCAATCAAAATAATTGTATGGTGTGAGGATTACCACCAAGTTTTACTATATAATATATGTTCTATCCATCTCTCCCACTATTTCTGTGAACCCCTAAAAGTTTTCTCTCAATCTGTAAGTGAAAAACTGAGAAATCACTGTAGAAAGGACACTTTAAATGAAAATTTGTATCAGTTTCAGGAGACGATATTCCAACTTTCTTTCTGAAAAACAATGAGGAATCTCTCCAAATGATTGAAAACCCACTTGTAGAATGGGTCGTTTTACTTCTAATGCAGTCTGTTTCCTAAAAAAGTTAACATTTTGGGAGAAATCATTACAGAAAGGTGTGACCACAGATTCGTATCAATTTCATGAGGCGACCTTCCGACTTCCTTTCTGAGAAAACGATGAAGAATTTCTCCGAACGGTTGAAAACCCACTTGCATAATAGGCCGATTTACTTCTTCATTGTGTTGTTTCCTTAAAAGGTTAATATTTAGGGATAAGTCACTGCCTAAAGCTAAGACCACAATTTTTTCTCGTCGAAGCTCCGATTTTCTTTATTCTTTGGATTGTCTGGATTGCTCCAAGCAGTGTAGCTTTGATACCATGTTGCAAGCAAGAAAGAAACAATTCTATGCTTCACTTATATACGACAAATAAAAGAACATAATTTTTTTCCAATTTTCATCCAAATATCTATTAACTACTCAAGATAGCTTAAAATAATTACATTCTTATAGAATGCCTTTATCTTATAAGCAAAACACAGATTAATCCACCGATGTGATCACATGCATGGGTTTGGAAAAACTAATAGTCTCTGGCTCTCTCTGAGATTCTAAATCAATTGTAACTAGAAAATAGTTCTTGGCACCAATTACTAGAATTTCTTACAAAAAACCATCGACCCTTCTTGCATGGTTTATCCCTCTATTTATCAAAATCAAAATGTCTAAAAATATTATTAAGTCTAGTTTAAGTAAATAAAATAAATAACAATATGGACTAATGCACGTATCTTCTTCAAGTCATATTTCAGTAACTAGGTGATTGCTCCAGTAGGTTTGCTTTTTCATTCTCAGACCATTTGGTAAAATATATTCACATGTGTGCGCATAGAGGAATCGATGTTGATCCATGGGTGCACTAATCAACTCCCTCATTTCCCCTGTAGACTATCTAAACTTGTACAGTCTGGAAACCATGTGTTGTAGAACCATCGATGCTCTCATCAGTCCTTCCATAAACCTCCTAACCTACCATCTTTCCAAGTCAATTATTTTGAGAACATACTATTCATACTTATGATCCCAATAAATGTGTTGTTTTCATATATCATGGATATCTACGAAGAATTCTGGTGAAGTGAACTCTGGGAACTAAATTTCTCTCATCTTCTCATTTATTTCATCCCAGCTTCTAAGACATTCTTTCCATCTTTCTTTCATTTTTCGTTGCGGTTCAACAACTGCTTGGATCTAGTATTTGGATGCTCTTTGTATTTTGTCTATGTTATCATCAGTGAGCACTATGATTCCATGCTCTCTCCTCCTTGACCATTTTGTATTTCTTTAACATATTCAATTTGGGCCAGGGCCCTTATATGCACCTGTTCATACCATCTCAACATCTATTTATGCGCCACCATACCTAACAAACTTTTCTCTTGGTAATTTAAAATCTTCACCATGAAAATATCCCTCAATAACTTATACACTAAATACTCTTCCAAAAATCCATCCCTTAAAATTATGACTTCTTAAGTGGTATTATAGTAATACTCATCCTGATGTATGAGATTCTCTAGTTCCCTTTTCATAACTTCTGCTTCCCTTTCATCTTCTTTGGATCTATCAATGGTGGCACTAGATATGGCCATCCCTAACCTAAGCAATTCACTTAGCTTGTCCTTCTTAGCATCAAATAGGGTCCCTTACGTAGTTTCAACTATAACATTGTCCAAGGTGGGATTTTTCTTTCTGCTTGTTCTATTTACCACTACCTATCTCTTCCTGTCATATGCTACATCCTCCATATATTCTACTTCATTTAATAGCTATGGAATTTGTTGATCACCCCATGCCAGTACATTTCCTATGCTTCCAGGAGTATGGAAATGTTCAAGAATAGGTTCATTTTCTTTATCTGGCGTTGATTTTTGACCACTCATCCCCTTTCCCACTTTCTCCAATGGTTTTTCTTTTCTTAGATATTTAGGAAGATGATTTGTTGTGCTAGTTTTTTCTTCCCATGCATCTATGGATATCTCACTCACCTTCTCGGGTGATATAGTTTCTTCTATGGAATTTTCCTTTGGTTCCTATGGTGGTATCACTTCCTTAGACAAGGAAATGGTTGGAGGACTGATCATTATTTATTTATTTTCTAGAGCAACACTATCTTCCTCTTTCTCCTTCACTTTACTAACAACTCCTCCAAGATATTCCATGTTAGTCCCTAAAGTTTCACTTGACTGTGAGAGGGAAAGCTAGGGCATCATCAAGGTTATTGCAATGGTATTTTAATGGTTTTATGAATTGGTTTTTTAAGGATGGCTGAAAGTTGGTTCAAGGGTTCAAGGTAAACACAGAACTCAAAAATAAGTCAAGAGATATCCCACTGATTTAGTTAAAGGTAGTCACATAAATGGATAAGATAAATAAGGAAAATAATGAAAGGAAAATATGAGAGCATTCGATTTGTCAACCCCATACTGATTTCTTATTTCAAAATTTCATTTAGAAACAAGAACATGTACTTGAAAAAAAATCTTGATAATAAACAATAACAACAAAATCTTCACTGTATTAATTAAGATCAAGAAATCAATGCATTGCAACTGAAAAATGATTTCAAGCAAGAAAATAAATAGAACACGAAATGAGAGAAAATATGACCATCAACATGTCTTTGCCATTAAGTATCAACATGGAATAAAATTGTCTTTACAAATTTATTCAAAACAGGTCGATGAAAGCCTAACCTTTCGACCTTAATACAATCTTCTTTTTGTCTATTTAAACTATACAGAGTATGACTACAAATCCTATTTTCTAGTATTCAGTTAGGAACAGAATCTGGTCAATGCCTTTCTTCAAGGAGGATCAGCTCAAACGAGCACCTATATTGCCAATATAGTATAAATCTCAACAACTTAACCCAAAATATATTTTACAACAAATTTTCAAATCCCACAAAATTTGGAATCAATCTTGACTAAGTTAATCTTTCGAACTATCAAAAATCCATTTGATCAAAATATTGTTCATCTTCTACACCCTGAGTAATAGCATCAAAACTTTAAAAATTGCATGAAGGAACTTCAAAAGTATCATGGTATAATGATTGCAATGGCTTTGGTAGTCCTCTGCTTTAGTTTGGTTGTTAGCACAATATTGTGCCAATATAACCTGAAATTACATTCTTGCAGCTCCTTGAGCAATGCTTTTTTTTCCTTTCTCTTTTTCTTGAAATCCTGTATCTTCTCTTGTTGTCTGACATTCCATTGCTCCACCTGAGCCTTTTCTTTATTTAATTGTTTCACCATTTCCTATAGCTACTTGATTTTGTCCTTATCACTTCTAAATTTAACTTTAAACTCTAGGAATTCCTCTACAGGTGCAAGTTGGTTCAGGTCTATAGCAGCCTGTAGTTTTCTTAATCTGATCTGGTATCTAGAAGATAATTTAGGGTTGTGAACTTCATCATCAATACTATCTGAATCTCTGGTCTATGGAAGCTCTGGAATCTGATCTGAATCTGCAGAAGGATAATCTTTGTCATTAGAAACCCCACCTGTACCTTTAAACACATCTTCAGATTTTGATGATATAGTGGTTGATCTTGTCATAGGTCTCCTTGAATATTGAGCAACATGTTTTCCTTTTCCTTATGTCTTTCCCAAGTTTTCATATTTTTTCTTATTCCTATGCAAAGAAGGTGACTCTCTCTGTTTCTTGATGCCTCTTTTAGAATCTTCAGAATTGTCCTCAATGATTATAAGATCCTCCTTTTTAATAGATGGATCAAACATGGACTTAGAATTTAATGTGAATTTATTGACATCCCTAGTGGAGTTTCTCCTAGGGTACTTAGGCACAAGTGTAGGATTATTCCTCTATTTTTTTCCCTTTGCACTCTTCTTAATTGTATATTTATGTTTCTTCTTGACTGGGGAATGAATTGGGTTCATAGTATAATCTTCATCCACATCAATTTCCATTTTTATCTCTATATCAAGAAATGTATCAATATTTTCATCTAGTTTTGATATCTTACCTTTAATAGTGGTAATTTCTTCCTGACTTTTACCTACAAGAGCATATCCAAATATTTGTTGAGTTTGCATCTTCCTTTTGCTCGTTCATGTTACCCTAGCTGCAGATGATCCTTCTTTAGTTGGGGACTTAGTGATTGTATCAATCTGTTTTTGCTGAGCTGATTTCTTACCTTTGGAATTTTTGGATTTAACTGGTTGTGAATCATTTCCTAAATATTGTATTAGCCAATCCCAGGGTCTTTTGAATTCATTTAAAGAGGAGTTGACTAATTTCTTTATTAAACCTTGGTGAAACATGTTGCCTTTAGCTATACCAGGATGAGACTGCACCCTCTTGGACATTTTAGATAAACATTTAAGTAGGAAATAGGGTAAATTGAGAGGGTAATCCCCATTAATGTGAATTAACATTCTGGTATGGTGAATATAAACCAGTGACAACCTACCCTTACACGTGGTATACATGTGGATGATCATCAAATCAGCATGCCATTCCTTCTTTACCCAATTATGTAGAATTCCCTTTTTCCAGTTAGGGTTTTGTTTTTCTGGGATTAAGAATTAATTCAAGAATTCCATAACCACATTCTCTTTATTCCACCACCTTTCTCCACCAATTAGCAATTTACAGGCTCTTGCAATTGAATGCTCAGTCACCATCATCAGTAATTTCCAAATTACAATTTCAAAGCCATCAAAGTTCTGTACAAAAATCATTGATATTTGTTCATCATGTCCTTGGAAGGTTGTGAGAAACTCAAACCAACCTACATCTTTAAACATATGCTTCACATGTGTTGCATCACCTTGGGATCTACCATGGTTTCCTATTCTAGTAGGAAACAGACTTTTGTGGCTTTGAGCACCGCAGAAGAAGAGTACATTGCATTGAGTGTGGCAGTCCACAAAGCAGTGTGGCTTCACAAGATCCTTGTATATTTATTTGGACATGCTCTTGATTCCACTGTTATTCATTGTGATAAATAGAGTTGTGTGAAGCTCTCAAAGAATCCAGTGTTTCATGAAAAATTTAAACACATCGAGATCAAGTACCATTACATCCAACACATGGTGTAGAGGAATGAAATATTGGTGTAGTACCTTCCTACAGATGAGTATGTTGTTGATGTTCTTACCAAACCCCTTACCAAGACAAAGTTTGAGTACTTTTTTGACAGACCTGGCATGGTAGAGAATTCCTCATTTGCTAAGAGGGAGTGTTGATGTTTGCAGCTTCCTGAGACATTCTCCAGATCATGCTCCTCTATTACTAAGTTGAGTTGATTTGTGAGGACACTTATCCTATAGGGATAAGTGGGTTTGGGATTATATCCCAACGCCCCTTGTGGAGAGCACATGAGGACACGTCAAGGGAGTTGACCTTGATGTCACACACTATGGGGAGTTGACCCTAGTGTTTCTAGAAGGAGTATCCTCTAGAAGTCCACATGGGATTGCCATGTGTGACAACATTTTTCTACTACAGTGGTTTTCTACCATTGGTGGAGACTGTATGTCTATGGAAAGTAGTTGTGTACTAATCCAGTGGTTGTGTACCACTAGCAGTGACTATGTGTCACTAGACAATAGTTGTGTGCTACTAGCAGTGGTTCTATACCAATGGACACTAGTTGTGTACTACTATGGAAAGATACCTCCCTAGCTAAGAGGCAGTGTTGATGTTTCAACATCGGGCAAACCTTCTCCTAGCTTGGGCTGTAGACCAAGGGAGATAGGATACATTTATAACAAAGGTGTACTTGTGGTAAATGGGCCCGAGAATAGTCCTTCCTTGATCATAACAAGGAATAATATGGACTTGAGGTGATTGAGGTGTTTTCCACATGTCAGTTAGCATCAGGTTGACATTCACTCACAGGGGTGTACTTGTGGTGAATGACCCTGGTGTAGTATTTTTCCTAGTCATGGTGATTTGACAAGGAATGATAAAGAATCAAGATGCTATATGTTATCACATGCAGACCCAGAGTTAGCCCGATATTAAAGAGAGTCAATTGGCTAAGAGGGAGAGTCATATAAGGAGTTTCTCCTTAGTTCAGTTATGAGAGAGACATCTCTCAATACTGATAGACAATTGTCATGAGTCTAGGGAGAAGTTTGTATACTTCAGAGACAACCTTGGCATGATGCAAAATGTCTCCTTCGTTGAGAGGGATTGTTGATGTTTGGACAATATAGGGAAGACATTCTCTTACATTAATAATTAATAATATAATTATTGATTATTAAGTAATATATATAATAAGTAAATGACAATAATAAATATTTATTGATTATCCAAGGGACACATCCTTTCATGGATGGTAACCATATGTTCTCTATATATGGAACACTCATATTGTAATAATATATCGATCTCATATCAACTCATATGAAAAATCAACTTGGAGTAGGTCATGAATGTCTATCGTAGTGGTGCTTGTGGTGGCCACCTTTCTAGGACAGATACTACCCAAAATATCATGCATGTGGGATATTTGTGTCCCACTATTTTTCCATATTTCATTAAGGTAGTTAAACAATGCACTAACTATAAATTTTATACCGCTAAGGTGCAGGTTTTTCCAACCCCATTTCACCCCATCATCACCGCAAGCCATTTCTCCAAATGGTCCATTAATTTCATGGAGTGTAACCGTCCCTCTTATGGTGTTCATAAATATGTCATTGTGGTTGTCAATTACTTCACAATATGGGTTGAAGCCATGAAATTTTTTAACAACACTATGGTTACTATAGATTATTTCGTTTTCAACCACATCATCACTCAATTTGGTGTCCCAAAAAATTGGTTTCTAAACTTGTCCACCATTTTTAATATGAAACTTGGTTTGAGCTAGCTTCATTGTTAGGTTTTTGGGACCAATATTCATCCTTGTACTATCCATAAGGGAAAGGCCAAGTTGAGTCCATTAAATAAAATTCTTAAAACCAAGCTCTAGTAGATGGTGGATAAGCACAAAACCAACTAGCATAACATGCTCTTCCTAGCCATATGGGCCTCTAGGACATCCACTAAAACTAACATTGGGTTAACACCCTTTCATATCATCCATGGAAAGGATATAAGCTTAAAAATTGAGTGTAAAATCCCCTCCCTCCATTTAGTTTTCAAACTCCTCTCTGATACCACTCCCTTATAGAAAATACTAGTGACTTTGGAGTGTGTCAATGAATATTTTCATATCACTTTGCAAAACATTGAAGTGGCCAAGAAACACTCTAAATATCAGTATGATTGAAAGGTCCACCTTCATTTCTTTTGTGAAGGGGATGTAGTCCTTATGTATGACCAATCCCACGATATATTAGGTCGAGGTAAGTTTGAACCACCATGGAAGGTATATTACATTGTCAAACAATGCTTAGGAAAGGGGGTATATATTCCTATAGGGCCAGAAGGGGAGATCCTCCATAACCCTCTCAATGTGCTCTACCTTAAGAGATTTACCCTTGAGTATTTATTTTAGAAAACCTTTGTATCTTATATATAGGTCAGGTATATTTTTACATCTTTTCTTGTAAAGTGTGCATCTCATATGTTATCTTCTTATGCCTTCCACATGGACCCCTCTTCTTGTTGTTATATTGGTCATGGAAATGGTGTGAGTTTTTATTCATGGAATCTAACCTCGATAACTTGGGCCATTTTTACCCCATCACATTCACTTGTCCACTCAAGTGGCCTTTGCAATGGACTTGCTATAAATAACCAAGAAGAATATGATATTGTGATTGGTTTGTTAGTCAATGGCCTTGAATATCACATCTATCACATTCATGTTTGTCTTGATTCTCATCTTCTTGTTATTAAATTGAATGGAGTTTATAATTTTCATAACACTTGACTCTTTGGAAAGTATTTATGAGTAATAATTTTGGTGCATTCATTTGATCAATTTCCTTTAGCCATGTTCCCAGAAAAGAGAACAATTTCATAGATACCATTGCAAATAAAATTATAGATTGGCATTTAACACATGCATACCTCATAAGATAAAAAAAAAAATTCATTCACATCTAATCTACCATGCATCATCATTTGTAAATAAAATCATATAGATTAGAGATCCATATTTTCATAACAAAAGCTGCATCCATAGTTCATATAGTTTTGCATGGAGTGCACTACTCTAAATATGGTGCATGCTCATAGCATGATACATAGATAAAAAAAAAAAAAATAGAGGGAACAAGGCCCATCAAATGGAGGATCACAACCTAAGGGAACTGTGTCCCCCTGGAAATATCTCTAATAATATGGCTAACCATTTTTACTCTCCTTAGAATTGGGCACCATTTGTTGGTGCCCTTATGCAATCCCGTACATAAACATCATCTAGATCATGTCATCCACACTCATACGCCCCTCTTAGCAATCTATATATCCTCTTTCCCATATCTTCCATCACCTAATACCCTTAAGTGTTAGTATCTACCCTCTACTTTGGCCCTGATGGCCCAGGCTCATCTATCTCCACACACACACACAACAATGGGCATGCCCTGCCATCGTTATTGGTATTATATTTGTGCACACATATGTATAATATCAATAAAACATATTGAAATACTATACTCTATGTATTCAAGTCAAATAACGTATAGGCCCCATGTTGATCTAGGCGGTAGGGGTAACTATAGGTCCCCTTGATAGTTCATACCCTCATATGAATAGTCCTTGATATGTATCAAAATATAATCCTAGTGTGTGAAAAAATAAGGGTGAAACATGTTCCCCTACCTCCTCTCCATATCAATATATGGCCCCACACATGCATCCTTGGGTCCTAAGTACCTCCATATCGTATACAAACATGTGGTGGAAGTGTGGGTATCTTTCCAAATAAGAACACACACAGTACTATGCCAAAGGCACAATACCCTCCTAACACCTTGCAATAGGAGGTGATTTGATGCATTAGCATCATTAATAACATCTAGGACCACCCATAATAGTTCACATCAAGGACACTCTCTACGAGCATCATCATTCCACTATATATATGATGGGGGGTATGAGTCCCTGCAATCCATACCACTATTATTGTTATGTATATTATCTCGAGGTGATTGAGGTATATAATATGTATGTTATTGTCATTGGACCTGACATTTTCATTCCATGGGTCTATACCAAATCCTCCAACCTCCTCCCTTAAGGAAGTACTAGTTGAGTGCCATCGAAGGCTCCCATCATCAATAACCATGTCAACAAATAGATATCTTGGGAATTTATCTCAATCGACTTCCCATGAAATACAAAGGCATATATATTGGCATCCCAATAATATACTATATAGGAGAGGATCCCCTCACTCACTCTCATCAATGGGTTCTCGATAAAATTGAGCAACCTGCATCGAGATAAGGATCATCATACCACATGATTATTGCTAACTACATAACATATATCATTAAACTCCCTTTCCCTCCATAATAATTTGAACCTATCCATGCCTACAAAAAACCACATCTCATCAGTAATTTATCCCTTTAACATCTTATCTAAGTTCAATACTCCTTTTTCCCTTAAAACTTCATTCTTAATAGTTTTGGACCTAAAAAGGTGTACCGAAATAGTGTGGAAAACACCCTTGTTTTCCATGTTGGACCATTATGGAAATTGGGGGACATTTTTTATTTGGGAGTGTAGAAAACTAACTCTATTTTATGCTTTGGCCCTAAAAAAAATTGACCAAGGTCTCCCCATGGCCAATCGAGACCTATCCTAAAAATGTAAACCTCTTGAAATCAAAAAGAGGATCAAAACCCCTACCTGAAACTTGCTAGCTGAAATTTCCATGGTCGTTTTGTCCACAACAAGAACAAAAATATTTAGGTAATCCTCCTTCTCTCCAAAATAAGCATGCACAAATGAATTTGAATTTGGGGATTTAGTCCCTTTTTATAGAAAAACCCCTCATTTTTTTCCATATACATCATTGGAAAAATATTTTTGAGCCCTTAAAAAGGATATTCTCATTATTTGTGCTTTGGTACTTCATCCATAAGCGCCTTTTTTATTGGGAGAATTAAAGCAGGTGCCTTGTTTAATTTGAACTTTTATGCATTGGTTTTATTTTCATAAGCACCTCTAAACTTCGTTATTAGTTGACTTGTGTGCAAGAATTCACCATGGCATCCATTGTCTCTCTATGGAATGTGTTCATCTTCACATAAACTCTGTTAACAAAGATTTAGCATGGAATAGATACCCTCATTATGTTTCATTTTCCTTTCATTCTCCTTGGAATCACCTATAGGACCACCCTCTCTAAGGTAGATGAATTAGCCTACCCATTTCTTGAATATACTATCTACATGGCGATAAAGTATTTCCTCTATAGGATTCCCTAGTATAGTGACCCTTGTTTCATATTGGTTAACATGCTATTCCATCCTCCTTAGAATGGGGATTATGTTTAGTTCACATCCCAAAGTTAAGCCTCATGCATATTTACTCATCATGTTGATATCCTTACTCCTTGGACTCCCACACTATTGGTTGGTATTTGTTAGAATATCACATATCACAATACATCCACTTCATACATACTATGATTCTTCATTTTTAAACCACCATTCACCTACCCCTAAGGATATTACCATTAATATCCCTACCCTTATTCACTTCCATTCATAGTTTTCACCTTTAGAATTCCATTCA
Organism: Picea mariana; assembly: GCA_032191745.1. Lineage (NCBI taxonomy): Eukaryota > Viridiplantae > Streptophyta > Pinopsida > Pinales > Pinaceae > Picea > Picea mariana. The sequence continues at coordinate 25,696 of JASDQU010109107.1, forward strand.
TCCAGTTGCTTACTATGGTATTTTTCTCCTCATTTTCCTTATTTACCCATTTAGATTTCTCCTCAAAATTCCTTTTGGAAGTTGTGTCTCTTGAAACATTGTTTAGATTCTTTAATACGACACTCATCCCTTCAAAATGATCTTTCATATCCTCTTAACACCCCTTTGGAAATACCAAGAGGGTCTTTTGATTCTTTGACACATAGTTTTTCCCATGTAGTGTTGAGAATTTTTTGCCTCCAGTTATCCCCTTGATTTACCAATATGTCCTTGAACAATTTCTTTCCTAATAATCGACCATTTCCCATGGATTTTTTTAATCACTGCCAAGTCAGCCTTGCCTTTATGCTCTAAACAAGTGAAGTATTGAGTCCATTCTTCTTTTCTTTCCCATTATCCCTTGGTGTTTGTCTATGTTAGTCATCATGTACTTTCTACCTCATGTTGGTGTTCAAGGATCCCTTAGTCCCTTGACTCTAGTGGACCTTCCCCCATCAAATTCAACACATGTATTATAGATATTTAGTTTATAAGACAGTGTACCTTGGGCCCATCTTCCTCATTGGTGGGTGTTGTTATCTCCTCAAATAAATTGGTGTAAATTTTTCTTTTGAGGTGATAGGGTGTGGTCTAAATTTTATTCCTAAATTTTTGTAAGTAGGTTAGAGAGTCTGTATTCTGTAAATAAGCTCAAAAGAAATTTTGGACTTGGTTTGGTCAAGCAAAAGTCATAATCTCAGGTTTCGGTGATTTAGGCGAGCCTGAAATGCGCTCATTAACCACCGAACGCCTTTGTTCCCGGTAGTTAAAAGGTCAAAGAAAGAATGTCGTTAACCACCGAAAGCGTTTCAACGGTAAAAATCGAAAGCCCGTGATCAGGGGATCAAATTTTGCTCAAAAATTCAAAGTGCTTGGAATCGCTTCAAATTGAACAAGAGTGTAGGCCTCGTCGTTGCGAATCCAACGCAACTCATTTCGTCTCAAACGGACGCCGGGAGCGAGAGATATCGTGATCTGTTCAAATCTTCAAATAGGAAAAAAAAGGGACACTGACTATGCAGTCTGTACAGTCCGTATAGGCTGACGTGGCAGAGTCCGTACGTTGACGTGGCAAAGGTTATGTGGTAGTTTTTGATTGGCTGACAGTTGGGTGAATCATGTGTTGATACGTGCCAGTTTTGGTTTGTGGTTGGATGCCACGTGGCCCAATCATGGGCCTCCATGTGGCATCATTATATTGGTTCAAAATTATGGAGTCCATGGGATTCGAACCCCGGATCTCCCACACCAGTCAAAGATTTAGTAAAGTATGCCCTGCCAATGGGCCACACATTGTTTCTTGATAACTATATGTGATATAAATTATTTGAATTAATGTAATGGTTGATATGGCGGGGGGTCAAGCCGAGGCTTAGCCCCGACCCGTGGTTCTATTATGTTACATATGACCATACCATAGCAATTGCTCGGGAGTTGGTGTTACACACGGAGCCCAGCCCCAGTTCCACATATGACTACCATTGCAAAGAGCGTGGGTTTAAAAATGGTTGCGCCTCCGGTCACATGACCCATGGCATGTGACCTTTCCACAGAGCCCGCAGGAGTGTTCAAAATGGTCTCAACGGATAGCCCATGCACCCGACACTTGGCACGACCATATTCACTCTTGCAAACGGTTAGCATTTTTTTTTATTTGCCTCGGTTGTATGGAGGACTCATGTGCCCGAGATCTAGGCGGTTAGGGGCTGGCGCGCCCATAACCATCCTATAGTTCGCACCGTTTACACGGTTGCATTTGATGCCGGGTTTTTACGCTTTAAATAGCGTGTGTGCTAGGTTGAATGAACAAGGGTGCAATTTGTAGATGCAAAGACAACAAGCTTGAAGGGGGGACTTCCAGGAAGCCTGACTTCTTCGGTTTTTGGCCAAACGAGGTGCCGAAAAAGCCCAACTAGGGGTTTTTGGACGCTCTGAAGCCATTGGAGCAGTCTGTTGGTCAATTTGAGAATTTTAAAGCATGTTTTTGAGCACTTTGAGCAATTAATAATAATGATCCATTGGAAGATGGACCGGGAGATGTAGCCCAAGAGAGGGGTGAACTCCTTTATCATTTGTTGTGTTTATGTGCTTATGTTCATTGATTATGTTGTTGTTTATTTGTGTCTTAAATGAGTAAATCCTATTAATAATGTGTTGCAAAGTTGATCAATTTTCTTTTAACACATAAACTTTACTTGCAAATATTTTCAAGATTTCAAGTCTTCTTCATTTTTAGATCAAGTTGGTATCAGAGCACTAGTTTTTGAAGACTTGATTATTTTGCAAGTGTTTTGTTTCTGATGCTCACAAGGTTGAAACTCACAAGAGGAGAAAGTAAACTTGTGGAGCCAAGTTCTCATCCTTCAAGGAGGAAGCATATACAATCACCGCAAGTTTCAAGGAGGCATTCACCAAGTATGGCTCATGAAGAAAGTCATGAACGTGTTCCTGCAGAAGATGAAGATCTCAGAAAGGTTGTCATGAAAATGAGAGAGATGATGAATATCTTGATGGAAAGGAATGTAGGGTTGCAAGGTGAAGGCTCCAACCCTTCAAAGCATGAGGGAAGCAGTGGTGACAAAAATCCAAATGGAAATGGAGGGAATGGTCCTTCTCCACCACCCTCTCCTCCATCTTCTTCTTCTTATTATTCTTCTTCTTCTACCAGTTCAAGACCTCTTCCGAATTCTCCAAAGGGACATGGTAAAACTCCTTCGCAAATTCCTTCATTAAAGCTTGATATAAAATTTGAATTGCCAATAT